>JASSUY010037586.1:0-25098 GCA_032466535.1 Forpus xanthops | reverse complement strand
GGTGTTATCAGCACTGCTCCCAAGCTAAAAATCCAAAACACAGTGCTACACCAGCTACTGCTTAAAGAAAAATGACTTCTGCTGCTGAACCCATGACAATTTTAAAGGTAATATATTGCCTTAGCTCTGCTATGTGTTAACTCTATACTGCTATGCAGTATACATTTTGTCTTCTTAATACACTTAATAGCATTAAGTTAATTAATTTTTAAATGCTCTGATCTGCTAAACAGTTAAAGTCTCTGTGCATATGTTTTAATATATTCTAATGAAGCACATTTCTCTAATTTTAATTCTTGACCAACCTTAGGATAAACCCAAACTGAAAAGTCCCAAAGCACTAGATCTAATAGGCCAAAATTTTTGTCACTTCTAGACTTTGACTGGATTATTATATTCTTCTATATCTGCATTTTTAAAACTAAAATTAACATGTTGAACATTTATTGCAGGGTTAGAATGTAGAGGTATGAAATGACTGGAAAATCACTAACACTTCAAAAAAAAAAAAAGGTGAAATCTTTGCTTTTAAATAAAAGTGTGGCCAACAGTCTTCAGTCAGTGACTTTCAAGCCACTGCTTCTGCAGAAATACTAATTCCCAGTCTTTACCTTCTTTTTCAGATCTGAAGCTTTTCA
This sequence comes from Forpus xanthops, assembly GCA_032466535.1. NCBI lineage: Eukaryota > Metazoa > Chordata > Aves > Psittaciformes > Psittacidae > Forpus > Forpus xanthops. The sequence goes on along the minus strand of JASSUY010037586.1, from coordinate 24,460 downwards.
CAATAAGATATTGCTCAAAAAGTGCAAATGCAGGAGATGCTGTTGCTGCTCTTTATAGTTAACCACTTAATAGCAAAAAAAAAAAAAATTGCATTGTTTCTAGGAAGTGTCAAGGGGTTTGTTTTCCCCTTTATGTAGCTAAAAATATGAGTATCATGTAGGACCTTTTTGCCTCTTAAAACAAGCTAAACATCGGAGGAAACAAATGCATTACGGTTTATTATTCTGAGATACTTCTTTCTCTTTATGCCTAAACCCTTATAATTGCCCATATCATGTTTGAATTCATGCTTTCTGAGCTAAGATGTTCCATGGCTACACAAAATGCTCTTAAGAAGTTATGAAGCATGTATGTGAAACTAGGTGGATGCTAGCACTCACCAAGACTATTGATCTGAAATCAGGCTTCTTGAAAATGCCGAAAAATCTTCTCACAGTGAACATAGGACCTTACATCTGCCTGGCATCAGCTGTGTGGTTTATCAAGAAGATGGGGCAGGTGAATATGCCTGTGGCCCACCCACAGAGGAAGCTAATGCACCTTTTAAGGTAATCTAGATTTAACTCTTATTTAGCAATTCTTTCTGTGGACTTCCCAGCTGGGTCACTGCACAGCCAGCTTCCAGGCTGCTATACAGGATCACAGAGCAAGCAGAAAGCAAATCTGACCTTCAAACATAGTCTTAATATTGCTTCAATAAAACAATTGAGATGTAATCACAGGATTACAATTGGCACATTTGTAAACAGGAGCTGAGCAAAAAAACTCATTCTGGTAAGTGGGATGATAACTAAACAGCAAATTAGTGGATGGATTTTGATGAGTTGTTGGGGATGACCAGAACGCCTTCTGATGCAGGAGCTGGAAGTAGCAAAAACAAGAGGTTCTCTTTGACTGTTTTGAGAAAAGTCTCATTGTGAGAGACAGCTTAAATGACTCAGATCAAAATGCAAAGACTGAGCTGAGAGTTACTAGGAAATTCAGAAAAGTAGTAATAGATAATATTTTAGTATTTTTTCTTTTGGTTTTCTCTCTTTTACCCTGTTCAGATTAAAACATAACTGTATCAAGGGCTTCTGCAAAAGTCTGTCACTTGCTTCAAATGCTCCTTTTCTGAATGAAATGCTTCATCTGCTGCTTTTTTAAGTGGTGAGCTGCACATCAGTGTCAGAAGCATTGGGATAAATCTGTTAATATACGATGAGTGTGAGAATATCACTGGTGCTGAGATTTTAGGAAGGCAGCTGAACCATAGGTGCCATTTTTTGGAAAGGTAGTCTTTTCCTAGGACACATGCCAGAGAGTCTTTTGTCATTACATCTTTAAGGCTTCTGGCCTTTCTACTGACCATATAAGATAACAAGTACCAGAATGCTGGGTTTAAGCAAGACACAAGAGTTGTGATTTAGTAACTTTTTGAGTATGAAGATGTCTTTGGGTTTGATAGTTCTACAAATTTGATGTCATTCCAGGGTATGGAGCAGTCTGTTCTCCATCAGCTTTTATTTCTTGTTTCCTAAGAATGGTAATATACTGAAAGCAGAACTTAAATCTTGTCTTAAATTCAATTTTACCTTAATGTAAAATCAATTGGTAGCATTATATACTATATAGCATAATGCATATTCTGCAGGTTTTTTTTTGTTTTTTTTTTTTTTTTTTAAAGCTAAGAAAGGTGCTAGTATGTTTGCTAAGGTAAATGGAAACAGATGTTTCAGACATTGTTTAAGAAAGTTAATCTTGAATTAGTAATTGAAAATAGAATGAGCCCCTACTCTGATCTAATGAAAGAAAGCAGAAAAGATGCTACTCTGTACTGCAATCATTTGCTGCATAAGTCACACTGCAGGACTGTAGCAACCATGGGATTCATTCAATTTGGTAGCAGTCCTGTAGTTCTAACCTGTAAAATGTATTTGCTCGGATGGAGTAATGCAGATGCATTGTGACTTGTCCCATTAAAATACTATTTTTTTTTTTTCCTAAAGAGCTGTGTATTTTTTTCAGCTTTCTAAAATAGAAATGACTTGATTGCAGTTAATGGAATTAAACTAGCAAAGCAACAAGCAGAAGAAAGCTATTTATTTCTAATTTAAAGCAAAGTCTAGCAACTGTAGTTTATAAATACACTAATTAAATTTAAAAATGTAAGGAGAATAGCAGCCTCCACAATGCATACATGTATATAACTAACAGTGATGAATAATATTCTGTGTCTGCATAATGTGAGGTTTTTATTTCATTTAATCGGGAAACAAGGATAGGACTGAGAATATAGGTTTAGAGGGGAAAAAAGGGGCTGCAGCTCCACAGAAGTCTACCTTGACTGAAGTGGACAACAGTTCCTATCACAGGCAGCTCACAGAGTGCATTCTTGTTTTCCCACCTTGGGGGTTTTGCTTACTTAGTTATTTTGTTTGGGGAAAGCTGACTTGAAGTTTTTTGTTTCTTTGTTTATTTTATTTTTCAAAACTGAGTCTCATATTTTCTTCCTGAATCAAGGAAATTAATTGGGAGTAAAAACTAGAGCTAAACCTTGTTTTCCCATAGGTGCTCCTAATTCTTTTCTTCTCAACTTTGAATACACTTCTGGAAAATTTCAACTGAGTCTTCTCAAGTGAATTTACTAGATACAATAGAGAAATAGCTCTAGGAGAAGGGATTAGGAGCCATGATTGCCTGCCCAAATGAAAGCTTGCTATTAAGATGTCAGGCTCATGTTTTCTTATGGTCTTTCTTTCTATCCCATTAATCTTGATTTCATTCCTGTACAGCTAATGGCAGAATACTGCAAAGATGATCTGCCCATGGTAGTGTACAAGTTTTGCTGATTGGTGGCAAATCTCGTTTTGAATTCCCTGGAGCTGATAGGGAGTTGAGCATAGATACTCATGTAACAAGATGTGAGCTAAGCAATTATACAACAGTGTGGATATCATAGATATTCCCTATATTTCCTGTCTATCACCATTTTGTTTTCTGGCTGTTGGGCAGCCTAGACTGGGGTATTAAACTGTCTTCCTAATCCACATAGCTACCCGTGACTCTTTGCAACTAAATAGTCATCCTCTTCCCTCATCTTACCTCTTCTGTGACTCTTGGCCTGTGCCAATAACCTTGCTGTGTATCAGGCTAGGTAGTGGAAATACCTAGCTGCAAAGCACAGGCATTCATTCGAGTTAGTATATACTATTTGATTGCTTCCAATATTTCAGATAATTCATTTATAGCTCACTGCATAGGTATGCACCCTATTCTGATGCTTGCAGTATTGATTTACCTACCTTTTATTTAAAATTAATATACATTAAATATCATTAGCCAAGTCCAAGTAATTTAATGCAAGCAAATCCTTATGCCCAGATCTGCATTAATCCGTGCTGAGAGGGAACATCAAGATGATGGTGACGAAATATATGGAGAATCCTATTTTCAGGCTGGTAATATGCACATTTCCTTATAAAGCCGTATGTGAGAATTAGACTTAGTTTTATATATATGAACTACATGGAGACATAAAAATCTGTATAGTTCAAATATTCTAATCTGATTTCTGTCCTTCTGCCAAGTATGTTGCTTTGGATACCCTACCTACCTTTTCTCCTTGTAGTAGCCCTAAAATAGAGGTAAACAGGCCAGTTACAGGCTCAATTCCATGAAGAAGGGAACAAGGGGTTCTCCTTAGCTGAGGCCTCATAAAAAAGATGCAGCAGTTTGCCATACCTTCCCTCCTTTCCTCCCACCAACCACACTTTGATGAAGGTAATATTTTATATTCATAAGATAAGTATCATAATGAGTAGTTGATAAATCAAAAATTATGATGAACTGTGCCAATAAAAAATAAAAAGTAACACAGAGATAGGGGTCCTGTGAGTTTACATGTACATTCACTGATTTAGGTTTATTTTGTAGCAGCTGTGATCTGCTAGTTGTGCCTTAAATGAGCCAGGTGACTTTTCCTGGGCTTATCATTGATAACCTGGTTAGTCTCTTTATAAAAATTGCAGTTACCAATGTTACGTCATTACATCTGGAGCATTTAAAATTTTAAAATATTAATGCTACTGTTTACTACTCTGATCGTCCTTCTCAAAGTAGTATGATTTTTAATAGAACTGATTTGTTAGGTTTTGCCAAAAGCAAAAAACATAATATGTGTCACAGGGCAAGGGCAAAGTGAAGGGCAAAGATTAAATTCTGCTAACTCTAGCAGAATTCTCTTGCATGAGTTTTCCCTTAGCAATCAGTTTCACAATGCTGGAAAGTACAAGGAAACAGCAGTCTGTACAGACATTCAAGGTTGCCATCCTAAAATTCAAAGGGAGATTAACCAGGCAGCAAAACCAGTCCAGTTTCATTTGATAATACCTTATTGTATTTCATGCCATTTTTACTTTCTGTTCTTGGTAAGAGATGACTTATTTCTTACATATTCAAGTGGGACATATCACGTTTTTGATGTATATAATGAAGAGTCTTGTGAGTCATTAATTCTGCAAGTAGCAGAAAAAAATATGTGCAACATATTTGTTAAAAGATTCATGCTCTTTCACTTCTGCAGTCATCTTTCCGCTGCAGCTTGGACACGCATTCACACCCAGAGCTGCACTAGCATTGAACCTCAGACTGCATCATGTGGCAGTGTACAAATCTAGTCTTAATAGTCCTTAATCAAAATGAGAATAAACCCCCCAAAAAAAAAAAAAAAAAAAAAAAAAAAAAAAACAAAAAAAAAAAAAAAAAACAAGTAGAGCAGGGGAAGCATAAGTATTAATTCACCACTACTTCCAACACATGCAAAATTTTAGTACTCGTCCTCATGGAAGTCCACAACCTTCAATCATCCTGATATCAATTGAAGGGATGGTACAGCCTGGCACAAGCAATCCAGGAGGTTCCTCAGTTGTGTGGAAGACAGCTTTCTTTTGCAAGTAATAGAGGAGCCAACAAGGAGAGGTATCGTGCTTGACCTCGTGCTCACCAACAGTGAGGGGCTGATGGTGAATGTGATGCTCCAGGCCACCCTTGGCTGCAGTGATCATGAGATGGTGAAGTTCAAGATCCTCAGGATGGTGAGAAGGGCACACAGCGAGCTCACTGCCCGGGACTTTGGCCTCTTCAGGAGCCTACTCAGTAAGTTGTTCATGGGATACAGCCATAGAGAGCCAGAATGCTGATATTCAAGGATCACCTGCTCCAAGCTCAGGAACATTGCATCCCAATAAGAAGGAAATGGGGCAAGAGTGCCAGGAGTCTTCCATGGATGTATAAGGAGCTGCTAAGAAAACTCAGAAGGAAAAAAGAAGCTTATAGAAGATGGAAGCAACAAGGACAGGTGGCCTGGGAAGAATATAAGGATGTTGTCTGAAAAGCTAGGGATCACATCAGGAAAGCTTAATACTCAGAATAGTCTGCAAAGGATGTGAAAGATAACAGGAAGGGCTTCTATAGGTATGTTGCAAGTGAAAGACAAACTAGGGACAATGTTGACCCTCCCTGGATAGAAACAGAACTGGCTACCCTGGATTTGGAGAGGAATGAGGTTCTCAGTGACTTCTTTAACTCAGTCCTCACTGGCGAGTCTTGGAAGGCAGATGCAGGGACTGTGAGATTGAAGACCTTAGGCCCACTGTAGGAGAAGATCAGGTTCGTGATCATCTTAGGAATCTGAATGTGCACAAGTCCATGGGAGGGGATGAAATCCATCTGCAGTCCTGAAGGAGCTGGTGAATGAAGTTGCTAAACCACTGTCCATCATATGTAAAAAGTCAGAGCAGTCAGGTGAAGTTCCTGATGACTGGAAAAAGGGAACTGTAACTCCATTTTCACAAATGGGAAAATAGAAGACCCAGGAAACTACAGACCAGTCAGTCTCAACTCTGTGCCTGGCAAAATCTTGGAGCAGAATCTCTGGGAAAGCATGCTAGGGCATGTGAAAAAATGAGGTGGCAGGAGACAGCCAAAATGGCTTCAACAAGTGTAAATCCTGCCTAACCAATTCGGTGACCTTCTATGATGGGGCTACAGAACTGGGAGCAAAGCAATTGATGTCATATACCTGGACTTGTGCAAAGCATTTGACACCATCCCACATGGCAGCCTTGTCTCTAAACTGGAGAGACATCAATTTGATGGGTGAACCACTCTGTGAATAAAGAATTGGCTGGATGGCTGCACACAGAGCATTGTGTTCAACAGCTCAATATCCACCTGGAGACTGGTAATGAATGGTGTCCTTTAGGAGTAGGCGCTGGGACCGATGTTCAATGTCTTTGTCAGTGACATGGACAGTGGGATTGAGTGCACACTCAGCAAGTTTGCTGATGACACCAAGCTGTGTGGTTTGGTTGATACGTTGGAGGGAAGGAATGCCATCCAGAGGGACCTTGACATGCTTATGAAATGGCCTGATGCCAACCTGAAGAAGTTTAACCATGCCAAGTGCAAGGTCCGACATCTGGGTCAGAGCAATCCCAGGCATAGCTACAGGCTGGGCAGAGAAGAGGTTAAGGGCAGCCCTGTGGAGAAGGACTTGGGTATGCTGGTAGGTAAGAAATGTAACATGAGCTGGCTTCAGTTTGTGTTCACAATCGAGAAACCAACCATATCCTGGGCTGCATCAAAAGGAATGTGGCCATCAGGTCAAAGGAGGTGATCCTACCGCCTACTCTGCTCTTGTGAGGCCCACTTGGAGTACATGGCACATTACTATAGGGTAAATCTGTGAAGCTATAGCTTTGTTAAGTTAATCATATTGCTATGGCAATTGAGTAAGATTAAATGTTGGCTGATATTAAAAATTACATTGCTGAGAAACTTGGTGCCAGAAGCATGGAGGGAGAGGCAGGAAAAAGATCATTTTTTAGAGATCAGGTTTGATTTCAGCATGTGAATATGAAGGTGATCATGGAAGGCTTTATGTAAGTGTTCATATAGATGAAAGTATAAAGCTGAAGCAGACTTATACTACAAAGCTAGAACTGGTCTGTTACAACCAAATTCCTACATTTCTAGAACACAGGGTACAATATTCAGAATATTCTGTGGCAGATGTAAGCTAAGTTTTAATTTGTGGATGTTATCACAGAAGATCAAACATCAAAGCATGTTACAGTTTTGGATTTAAGTATATGGATAATATAAAGAAATTAGTTTGCTGAAGTCTAGGTATTTGCAGTACTATAGTTCTACCTGTATGCCAAGGTTCTCCTGACCAAACTCTCCAGAAACTCTTGTCACTATTTGTTATGGAAAGATGAAGAATGTGAAAGGTAACAGTAAACCAAATGCCTATCAGGTTAGGAAATTATATTCTTGTTCAAACCTGTCACCTTTTCAGAGTTCTGTATTGTCTAACTGACTTCAAAGGCTACTGGGCAACTGGTTTGGCATCATTGTTAGATAAGGCACTCTCTCTCCATCATTTGCTGGCATGTCCCTTTATTTCACCTGCAAAATTTATTCAGGCTTACGCTGCATATGGTTTACAGATTTTCCATGAACACAAGATATACTGGGTGTGCTCAGGAATTATCTGGCTTACAGCAATGTATACTACAAGGTATATATGAATGTACTTTGCTGAGAAATTTCAGAGGATGCATAATGGTTCTATTCTCAAATATTCTGAGTACTTTATTTTCCAGAATTTGAAACGTTTTGCCTGCTGATGCACTGCTCACAAGGAAGTCATTCAAACACAATAGGAGATAAAGGAAAGAAAAATCTTGTTCACTCCAGAGGACAGTAGGAAAGAACTTATTAAGAAATTTATATTTTCTGTATTATATTCTTTCCTCTGTTGAATTACCAATGCTATGCTAAAGTAATAAAAAAAAGTCCATTTGGATTGTGTTAAGCAATCTGTAGATATTCAATTAATATTTAATAAATCACTTGATAGAAAACAGAAGGATATCAGTTGATTAACTGGCCTGGTATCAATTTTTATCCATACCTTGTGCAGATAAGTGAGAATAAATTTAAAGGAAATACAAAACTTTCTGTTAGCCACTGTGATACGGGTGATGAAAGTGATTTGGTGTTAGGACTGTAGTGAATACAGTACATATTCAAATTGACTTTTAAATTCTTAGAAGACTTTTATTTGCAATTCTGAAGACTTATAATTGTGGAAATGCATAAATGAAAGGAAAAAAGTATCAGGAATATCATCCTTTAATCTGCTAAGTAGAGGCTAAAAGGAATTTAACCTTCATAGATTTTCCTGAAACATTAAGTACAGCCTATTTAGATTTAGATACAAGTGTATATCTGGCTTAGCTCCATGTACGTTTGACAGACCTGAGAACATTTGAGGATTAACTATAGGGAAAAAAAAAAAGTGAAGTTCCTTTCTACAGTTAAAAATATGGGTGTTATTAGAAAAGCCCACAGCATTTTTTTTTTGTTTTAAACTTAGTATGTAAGCACAGTAGCTGAATCAAATGTTATTGCAGTGTAATTAATAGCTATGAAGTGGCTTGCTTCTGTGCATCTGCAGGCAAATCCTACAGGCTTACCTCCTTGTTCTATGTGCCAGCTGGGGACGCTTAGATGAGCTAAAAGGTAATACTAACAGAGCAAAATAGGGTTTCAATGATCATCTTTATTGGCAGCTTGCTAGTTGTCCGTTTTCATCCTCTTCAAAACATGAGACTGCTCTTGCTGCTGTGTAGGAACTCTTTCCCACTGTACAAGAACTTGTTCGGCTTGCTGTGACCTCACTGGCTACTGTGGCATGGATCGTCAAGTGCTGTATACCATAGGGGTTTTGACAATTAAGGGAATTTTCCCAGAAAAAAAAAATGACAAAAGGGAAAATCAACCGCCTGGGTCTCACAAGGAGAAAGAAAGGCGGGCATAGCTGCATAGCCTCATTTGCTACTGCCCTATGGGGAGAAGAGAGGAGAGAGAGAGAGAGAAAGAAAAAGAGAGAAAGAGAGGCTTTGTCCCTTCCTTTGCCAAATAAGATGAGCACAGAGCCTGACTGTCTTTCTTGAAATTCTGTATCTCCCTGAAGCCCACAGAGCAAGTATTATCCACCTACAGCTGTGGCTCCCATAATGTTTGAATAGTGGCTTAGTATGAGATCTGTTTCCCAAACTACAGTGACACTTCCAGGGATCAGTTTGGAGATCAGCAAGGTCAATGGTGTGGCTAGTAGTTTTCTTTTTTTTCCCTTCCAAAAATCCACAATGTGGGATTGAACGTTAAGAAATAATGTCAGAGTGTACAAACTGAGTTCATAACTGTTCAGTAGTTCAGAGACTGAAAAGTCTTTTCCCAGAAGTAGAACCATGAAATGGGAAGCTGGGGGCTGCCTGCAGGATGCTTTCTATGTGGAGGAAGACAATTTTTTAAATCCTTGTTGATTGAATTACACTTTATTATATCTTTTTTTTTTTTTGCTCTAATTGAGAGAGAACAGGATGATTCCATTTCCTTTCAGAATTACAAGGAAGGGAAGGATTTAGATTTTAGGCAACTGTTTCTGGCACAAGTCTACACTCTGCTTGGGTGAAAACTGTTTCTGTAGGAGATAAGCTCCTTTAATTTTTTTGTGCAGTGAGAAATCTGCCACCTTATGGAATCATAGAATGGTTAGGATTGGAAAGGACCTTAAGATCATCTAGTTCCAACCCTCCCGCTATGGGCAGACACCTCCCACTGAAACATGCCACCCAAGGCTCTCTCCAGCACGGCCTTGAACACCGCCAGAGATGGAGCATTCACAACTTCCCTGTACAACCCATTCCAGTGTCTCACCACCCTTACAGTAAAGAATTTCTTCCTCAGTTTCAATCTAAACTTCCCCTGTTTAAGTTTGAACCCATTACCCCTTGTCCTCTCACCACAGTCCCTCATGAAGAGTCCCTCATCAGCATCTCTATAGGTCCCCTTCAGATACTGAAAAGCTGCTATGAGGTGTCCACCTTGATTTGTTAGAAGTCATCCCTCTGATTGTGAGTGATGATCCTATACACCTGAGTGAAAAGTTTTTTATTTTTTCTGAGCAATAAAGGAAATTTGGATTAAAGTGCCTATAAGCGCTTTGAACTTTTTTTTTTTTTTTATTTTTTTTTTTTTTACACTATATTCCATTACAGAATATTTATGTGTGATTACCTTGGAAGTAATGATCTAGAGGATTGGGTGTTTATGACTTGATACATTTTAGTGACCTTCTTTTTCATTTCCCAGCTATGTTTTTCTTTCCTCTCCTTTTATTTCTCACCTAGTTTCTTATTCTCCTTACTGACTTTTCCTTAGAAGAAATTTTAACCCTATCTATATTATTTGCTTTCCTTCCTGCTCCTTTCCCAGGATTCCATTCTTCCATCTACTTTTTTATTCTTCTTTAATTTCATCTCTGCATTTTTATAGAGCTAGTCTTCCAGTCTTCCTACTTTTTCTTTCTCTCATTCTTCACATTCTCCTCATATTCTTTCTACATTCATTTACAGTCTGTTTCTATTTTTTTGCTCTATTTTCATCACCTTTTTCAGCTTCTTTCAATAAGACCTGGTTTTGTTTGTCACCTTTTGCTTTACTTGTTTCCCCCACAATCACTTGAAGTCTTACTTCTCTGTCGTTCCATATCTCTAGCTAATTTAAATGAGTACTGGCCTGCATTAGTCCTTAAGCCTTCCTGAAAGTGTGACTGACCATTCACAAGGACCCCAGCAATGGGTGGAGACTGAAAATATCTCTCTACGTCCAGGCATGATGGATATATGTGCCATTGTGGATCCAAGTATACATTTCATCTGTATGTTTCATGTCATCAGAAAATTATTCAGTAGCATAAGCTTGTTGAGTTTATTTTCTCAGTTCAATGTATAAATAAGTATGTACATTAGAATGCTCTTAGATTTCTCCAGCTACAGCTATTGAATAAAGAACTAAACATATAGTAAAATTTAAATTGAAATTAAAATAGGCAATTGTTCTTATTATCTAGAATAACCCCCTGTGCAGACTTACTTGCACCCACTACTTTACTACTTCATAATGTTCAAAGTTTATTTTTATTTGTTTTTAAAAAGATCTGATTCTGCAGTGCTTGTTTTCTGATACCCCCGCTGAACTCAGTGGAAATTTCTGCCTTAGCTCTAATGAATTGTGCTGTTTATAGTTACCAATATAATCTGGATTGCTACCTGAGGAGTGTGATTTTAAAATAATTAGAGCTGTGAGGGAAGAATGTATCTGACTGCTCTGAAGCATCATGCTTTTGTTTATTTGGAGCGAATAAACCATTACAGTCCTAGAGCTGAGAAATCCTTACAGTTTCTATAACTAGAATAAGAGCTGTACAAATGACTCTTACAAAGGTCAAATCACCAACAAAACTGCTTATTTTTTATTCTTTGCATAATTTTCAACACTGTGTATATGGACATTCCAACATAATAGAAATGAAAGCCCTTAAAAAGAAATGTTTTATCTTTCTTACTTGGTGATTTTAACATGTTTGTTTAATTCTTTTCTTTTCTTTTTTTTTTTTTTTTTTTTTTTTGTCTGCTTTCTTTTAGTATTTTCCTATGCAGAAGAATAAATGGTAATTAAAATGTGCAGGATGAAAAGATGGAGCAGTCAGTGCTTGTACCACCGGGACCAGACAGCTTCCAATATTTCACTAGAGAGTCTCTTGCAGCTATTGAACAGCGCATTGCTGCAGAAAAAGCTAAGAATCCTAAACAAGATCGCAAAGATGATGATGAAAATGGGCCAAAGCCAAACAGTGATTTGGAGGCAGGAAAAACACTTCCATTTATATATGGCGACATACCTCCAGGAATGGTGTCTGAGCCCTTGGAAGACATGGACCCATATTATATCAATAAAAAAGTGAGTCTGATATCAATCTTGTTCATATGCCAGTGTTTAGAGTGCTTTATCATGTTAGTTTCATTTTTGTGGAGCAGGTCATATAACTTGTTACTTCAGTCTGTTAATTTGCAACCATGTAGGAAAATGTCATTCTAATAATGTGGAAATAGTTGAGCATTGCTAACAGACTAGATGTATAACAAGAGCAGAAAATGTTTGATGCCAGCAATGAATACACATTCTACTTTCCAGAAAGCATCCTTTTCATTTACATAAAAATTTATTTCTTTGATATAAATGAATTTTTACCAACACTGTGTACCTGAACATTCCAACATATTTTAAATGAAAGCACATAAAAATAAATGGGTTGGTTTATTATTCTTATTTTTGTTTTTATTTATCAAAGCACATTTTCTTCCCAGAAATCTGCTCTGATAGCAAATTCCTAAGAAATCTATGGACTCAATAGAGAAACACACAGAGAGGGGAAAAAAAAGGTCATAAAGAGAGTGTAAAACTGATTTTAAAATTTCTGGTGGAACTGGCCTTGAAAAGCCCTGGGATCCATTCAGGATGATTCTGTCACACAGCCCATATACAGCAGAAAATGTTCAAGGTTTATAGCAATAAATAGCTTGGGTGATACTTCAATTATTAGATACTGTGATTATGAAAACTTTATCAATATCAAGACAGGAGTATTTTGATTATCGCAAAGTACTGTGTTCTTAGTGTCTTACCTTACTAAATTTTATGTGATTTGTGAATCTTCTTTTGACAAGAGAGAAAATACTATGTAAAACAACAATATTTTTATCTATTATTTGATGCCTCTGAGAGAATATTTATCTGTCATTCATGGGTATGAGGGTTTATCTTTAAATCCTAGTTCTACTTTTACAAAGATAAAAGATGTGTTTTTGTAAAAGCAGGCATTGTATAGTTCTGTGCTGATTGTGTCTGTGATAGATCACCTATAATTATATCCCTACCTGCCCTCAACTCCTCTTGGATCTTTATAGTCAAATCAGTCTGTCTTGTGTGTCATACAGTGAAACCAGTTATATGATAAGTATGATTACAGGTAAGTTTCTAGAGCCCTTAGAAATGGAAGACGTTTTCAGTTTCTTCACAGATCAACCTGAAAACACTACATCAGCCAGGTATGACGATAAAAAGAAACAGAGTGAAACCAGCTGAGCATATCCAGCCAAGCTCCTGCACTATTTCAAAGGAATAATAATTTCATTTGCACAGTAAATAACTTTCATGAGCATGTCACATATCTGCTGGTATTCTCTTCTTCATTCTGAAATCCACAAATCTTAACTATGCATGTACTTTCATGAAATAGGACAGAAATAGAAACAGCTCTGTCAGTCAAATGCAAGAAAAAATTTCTCACATGCGACAATTCTCTCCAGTTTTTCTTCCTTCAGTATAAGGAAAATAGACTTCCCTAACAGAAATTCATTATCTATTTCAATTTTACAGTCAAAATGACTTTAAAATATCTAATTCCTAGATCTTTTAATCTAGCTGTATGTGAACTCTGAAAAGGCTTTTATCTTGTTTCACTTGTCTTTTGAGAGTACTGATAGCAGCTGATGCTTCTGCAAGTCTCAGAAGGAGAAACAGTTTGAGAAAAGCCTGAAGAAAAAGTGAACATCCCTGGAAGATGTGAAGGACTCTTAATGCTTCATGCATTTACCTCTGTACTATTTAGATTTCTCTTTATCTATGAGTTCTACCTTGTAAAGCCAATGAGGCAATCATTGCACCCTCTCACAAGGTAGTGGTCTGACAACCGCTGCATGATAGTTAGAGATTTTGCATTTTTGCCTGGCGAAGCATCTGTCTGAAATGATCTGGATCTAACAGAAATGCTAGAATGAAGGAAAACATTTTCAAGAAAGGGTTAGGACAACTCTATGGAGTAGCAGATGCTGCTGTTACTTCAGAACTCTATTTAGATATCTGCAAGCTTTCAAACAGGTTTTTAAATAGAAATGGTTACTCACAGCACTGTTCACATTATGCTAATGAACATAGTCACATGATTTATACAGAAAACCTGTACACAAGTTTTAGGAATATCTCTTCTCTACCAAATTTGGGTCATAAGTGAAATCATCCATTGTTTACTTCATATGCACATATTGCAGCCCATTGAGTTTTTTTGTTGTTTTTTTTTTCTTCTTCCTATTTTTATAGCAATATTGAAAAAATTTACTGTATTTTTGCATTCATTGAATGCAAAAACATAGAATCATAAAATCATAGATAGTTAGGGTTGGAAACGACCTTAAGATCATCTAGTTCCAGCCCCGCTGCCATGGGCAGGGTCACCTCCCACTAAACCATGCCACCCAAGGCTCTGTCCAGCCCAGCCTTGGACACTGCCACTGATGGAACATTCACAACTTCCCTGAGCAGCCCACTCCAGTGCCTCACCGCCTTTACAGTAAAGAATTTCTTCCTCAGATCCAATCTAAACTTCCCCTGTTGAAGTTTGAACCCATTGCCAATAGTCCATCCCCAGCATCCCTATAGGCCCCCTTCAGATACTGGAAAGCTGCTATGAGGTCTCCATGCAGCCTTCTCTTCTCCAGGCTGAACAGCCTCAACTTCCTTATCCTATCTTCATGCGGGAGATGCTCTAGTCCCCTGATCAACCTCATGGCCCTCCTTTGGACTTGTTCCAACAGTTCCATGTCCTTTTGAAGACACCAGAACTCATCTAAAGTGTTTTATTTTTCATCTTTGGGCCTCTTCCTCTAAGCAATAGCATTACGCATGTGCATGCCATAATCTAATGCAGTTTAATACAGAATAAGAGAGGAATAAATTAATGTGTTGAGCTGGTGAGGGCTTTAAATTGTGGCTAAAGTAACCCAGAGATTAAAAGTTAAAAAAGCAAAAACCTAAGAGAAACAAAAACAGGTGTGCTAGTTTTATGGTTTTGTAACTGTGCTTCTATGCAAAACCTACAACAAAAGAGGGCATATTCAAGCCCAATATTAATCTGAAGATGAAAGGAAATGGAAAATATTGACAACTGCTGTTTGACAATTGAGCAACCCATTATAGCAAATACACACATGTGATAGTATTATTGATTTATTCTGTATCACAGATAGCCTTAATGGCAGCAACAGTACACTTGGAACATAATTATTTTAGTATAATATAATAAAATACAATGAAGTACAATACCTGACCTTATATTCTTATGATTTTATTATGATTTTATTATAATGAAATACTCTCTGTGGTTGTCAATAATGCTGGTCTTTAGAACTGCAATGCTTAGCATCCTACATAGTTACAATTCTCTTAAAATCCAAAATTGAGTAAAAAATGAACTTGGACCTTCACAAACTTTTCATGTACCATTTCTGTATAAGTGCAAATTGGTGTATTCCCAATATAAAAGTGACTGCCTGTTTGTACTCAAGTTGCTGTTATCAAGGATCAAGGAGGCTCACATCACTGTCTATAGAGAAATGATCAGCTGGACCCCCTTAAGATCCTGACCTGCAGGCATGCATAAAAATCTGGTTCAGTTGGTTTCATACTTTGAGGGCTGGCTATTTTCTGTTGAACCTAGGCTGCTACATTAAAGAGGAGAGAAAGAATAGGAGGAGCTAAATGGGTCTTTCTTCACATTCCTCCTGCTACAATATAGGTATAGCATTGTTAATTGCCATTCCATGCCCTGCCTCTTGCCAGAATGATGTCTGTCAAAAAAGATACATCCTTTCGTCTAATCTGATCAAACTACTACCTCTGGGATTCCTAGATTTTAAGTGAAAAGTTTTAGCAAACCAGGAAATTAAGGTCTTGCTAGAAAAACAGATTGGTTTCAAAAGACAACTACAAAACCAAGAATGCCAACTTCCAATATGTCCTAAGTCTCTTGTTCTATTTCCCCCCGGGGCTTTTCCCAGGAAACTAATGTGTCACCTCTTACCTTTCAGAGGTCCTTTGAGGTTTTAGTTGATGTTTATTTAACTGTAGGAAGTGAAAATGCAACAGAGTAGCAGTCAGCCCGATAAATGTAGCCTCCCAGAAACTACATTTAAAGCTAACCCAAGGAGATTTTGGGAACTCTTGTCCCCAAGGGGCTCTTGGTGTCTGTATGTTCAACATAGACTCTTCTTTACTTCTTCTCCTTGCCCTGCTAAGGATAAAGTTTCTGAGTTTATACATCATATGGCAGAAGCTACAGAACTGGATTTTTTTTTAGTTACAAATGCAAAACCAGCAAATCAGGGACTTCTCATGAGGGTTTTCTTTCAATTTATAGTCACACTCAAATACTACAAGTGTGATCACGTTTCCTGCCTTTATGCAATGACTAAAGCACTTATAAAGCCTAAGCCTTGAAAAGTATACATAATCATTCATATAAAAGCATTAATCTTACAAATTGTTTAGAATTTATTTAGCTTTTCTCAGTTTATGTCTACTTTGTCCTGACAGCTTTGAGTACAATACTTCATGTTCATCCACACTGCCTACATATTGGCTTGCATCTGAGGTTGAGACTAGAGTGAGATATAGCGCTCTTACCAGGGAAGGAAGCTTACCGGCAATTGGATGTCAGCTGTTATCTGTAATTTTTACAAAAATTCTTCTTCAGACATAAGACACAATTTTAGCTCATGTTTAAGTCTGGAAGTCAGAGGATCAACCAAATAATTCTGAAGGCTCCAGTCACAAAGATGCTTTGAGTGAAAAATTAAAACTGAGGTAGTTAATTTATGTCATGTTAGTTCTGCTTATGCAGGCCAGCAGAAAGTAGAGCAGCTAAAATAGCAGCAGCTTCCAACTGAAACTGGAGCTGTGCCAGCATGCTGTTATTTTCCAGAAGGCATGTTAGAGAGAGATGTATGTTTAATATTCTTGTGTCTAAGGATTTTTAAAAAATGTAGGTTGACTAAATGTAGGTGGTGTAGTCTTGGGTATGAAGTTAGTAGGGAGTATGATTTTTAATGTATTTTGTCAACTACCTCATAGCTACAAAAGCCAAGAGCGGAAGTTGGAGGCTTCTTAGCTGTAAGTCCTGGGACTGGAAACAGACCTGGGAGGGTAAATTCACCTTCCCCCTTGGGGCATGAGGTTTTAAAATATTGTGCCAAAAAAGTCTTTCACCTGCTTTGTTCCTTCAGTATTTAAAATAAAAGCCTTAGTCAGGTCATCTTCAGTTACACTTTGAAGATTCTTATTGTCTGTGATTTGTAACTGTAAGTGTAATTTGGAAAAATTAGCTCAGGATTCATCCTTTTGTCTTCAGTTTCATACTCAAGTTTATTTCTGTGCAGAGGTAAGGAAATCAAATATATATTTTTATACCATTACTACACAGAATCATAAAATGGTTTGGGTTGGAAGGGACCTTAAAGATACCTAATTCCAACCCCCCTTTCATGGTCCATACATACTAAACTTCCCAAGTCTAAGTGGACTGAAGAATCATCCTTCTTCAACCTCCTTGCTGTATTTTCTCTCTGCCAGGCTTGCCAGGAATACCTACCTGCTTACACTCTTCAAGTGGTGCTTTATATCATGGACACCAGAAGAGACCAACATACCCTTTCCTGAACTTCCACTGGCATTCTAGTTTATAGCTCACCTTCTCAGCAATGCAATGAAAAACAAGGAGGCTTCATCAAACTTATTTATGAAATATACAATTCTGACAGAACAAGAAAAGCAGTTTTCGACATTTCTGTTGAGCAGATTCTGCAATACCTATAACTTATTTTAGTTTAGGCTATAACCTTGCATCATCCCTTCCACTGCATGCAGCTTTCTTCTAAGGTATTGAGCCTTCCTTTTGCAGTGTTTTTCACTTCTTCTTACTTTAACCTGACAGTCCACATTTCTCATGCTGTAGTGTTAATGCTGTTGCAGCCATGATGGCCTGCAGTGGAAGCAAAGCAATGTTTGTAGGGTTCACAGATGCATTTGAGAAAAACAGAGAAGTTATCAGCTTTCAGAGTTTTCTACAATTCGCTGAAGAAAGGCTTGAGGCTCTTTAGTTGTTAAAATTTAAATCTAACAAGTATGTATGTTCTGGGAGTGTCACACCTTCAAACCACAGTTGTACAGGGAGGTCATCTGGGAGGTATCTTGCTGTCCTCTGGTAAAGTGTATTCAGATGTCCACAGTCCTCAAAGATCTAACTAATCATGACTACGTGCATCAATGCTATTTTTTCTCTCCTTAGCACAAAGACCAAGAAACAGGCTAAAATTAAAACAAACAAACAAACAATTAGGTAGTCTATTAAATCAGTTTTTAGGAGGATTTATTCTACTAACATCTTTAACATCCACAGGTAAGGTTTCCCTGTTTATGGTATTTCAAATAGGAAGACTATACTGGGGTTCTTAAATGAAGAAATAGTATAAAACATTAAAGAATTGAAAGTTCTATTTTAAAAATTATATTTTCATGTCAGGTACATCAGGTAAGTACTGGAAATGTACTTTATTTAAAAATTAAGCTTTTTTTTTTGTGTTTAAAGCATTCAAAAACTGTCAATTTTGGTGATTGGTCACTAGGAACAGTTTTAAAATCAGCATCTGCAGTGAATACACACTTATAAAATATCTTTTCTATTCTTTTCTTTTCCAGACCTTTATAGTATTGAATAAAGGGAAGGCAATCTTCCGATTCAGTGCCACCTCTGCCCTGTACATGTTAACTCCCTTCAATCCTCTTAGAAAAATAGCTATTAAAATTTTGGTACATTCATATCCTTTTTCAATGGTTGATCAAAATATTGCATACTGAAATTAAGAAAACTCATCTCTCTATTTCATTGTAAATAAAAGTTTTTTTAGGCTGTTAATTTTATTTTTTATTTTACAGTAGAAGATATGCAAAGGTTTTATAAATACTACAAAATATTTGTATACCATATAGATGAATTTCAGTATTTCTGCAGTACAAAATTACAGGTGGATTTAAGAATCTTAATAAATCTTTCAGAAAAGTTTCTTCAGGTTTATTTTAACATTGATTTTTCTTTTTATGTTTCAGATTCTTTTTCAAGTTTTGCAAGCAATTAAGCATATATGCAGTTGCTCATGAACAGCTAGCCCAGGGGTATGGTTATATTGTCTTTTAGGGGTCCTTCTGAGGTCAACCTCAAGAGCAGCTTTATGGTCTTTTGCAGCAGCGTGCCTGAAAGCCTGGTTTATGCATGCTGAATCTTACATTCCCAATCATGTCCAACTGCACCATAAAACTCTGCCAAATGTAACACATTGCTAGAAAGCATAGGCAAGACAGACCAAGGAACCATAAATTATGGGATGATGCACAAGGTTTAATTTTAGTCTGGCATGTTGGATTGGTCCCTGATGTTCATAACAGGTTGATGGGAGTTTCTGGCAGGTGAGGCTTTGGTGCACTTTTTTTTGCAAAACCTCAGGACTGGGAAAAGTAGTCACCAAATGAAAACTTCAGTTTGACAGTACAACTTTAAACATTGAACAGCTAGTTAAAGCCAGAAGCCCATTATTAGAGTGTGCTGGCACAATCTTCTAGGTCTTTAGAAGAAGGAAGAATCAGGGCTGAATGATACTGTCTCAAGAATACCTTTTCCTCTGAGCTTCCTGGCAGAGAAAAACAGTGAGAGAAGGGGAGAAAGGTGTCTGGGATGAAGTAAGGGAACATTAGAGGACAGTAGCTAAGGGACCTGATTGAGACCTGCAGACATTGTATTGGTGATGATGAGAAAATGCAGCCAAAGACTGCTAGACTGAAGCCTCTAATGAACACTCATGCAGTCAAGTTACGGACCTTGATTTACAATAGCTTCAAACACTGCATCTGTTCTAGTTGTGCGTAATGTTTTTTACTGGTGTTCTGATTGCTGAGTTGAATTTTGGTTTTAAGGTCCTCCTATTTGTATTCATAGATTAATCAGCTGATCTTGGTGGCAGTCAGAACAAAAGCAATTCTAATAAACAATCTGCAATTCCAATATTTTTTCCTTCTATTAACTGATTAATAGAATGTGTGTGATGATGTAAATTAGCTTTATTGTAAGAGAACGTTTCCTTTCACTATATAGACTGATTCCTTTTCCAACCATTCAACTATGGAATAGATTATTTTTATCTTAAGATATAGATGTATGGGGGTTATTTATTTATTTATTTAATATTTACATAAGAATAGATGCACAGGTTCTTTTTATTCATTTACTTTTTTAATTCAGTATAGTACCACTGCAAATATGTATGCGTAAAACTAAAGAATCACATAATACGTCCCATAACACAATTTAGATTTCAGCTGCTTATACAATGTTAGCAAACTGTAAGAAAAAGATTAGGGAGTAATGCTGATTATTATTTTTATAATCTTCTGACTTTTAGTGAAAACTCTACTGCCTTCATATTTTGAGATGAGTCTTTGGCATTTTGGCCTTTGTAACAGAACTGTGCATTTTCTACTTTCACTGTGACAGATGTGTGTTAAGCATAATGAAATTGGCACATTGGTTGATAAACCTTCATCTGTATATCCTCAAAATTCTCTAAGCCTCTCTATAGGGATTCTCTGCTCACTTCAGTTCAGACACATGCTCAGATATTGCTCCCCCTATAAAGAAATAAGTCATGTATCTTCAGTGTACTTAGAGACTTTCTCTGCATTTATTTTTCCTTACTTCTGGTTCCTATTTTAATACCAGCTATAAGAAATGGTAACAGAATGCATTTTTCTCTTACGCTTTTCATGCTCTGCTGACTCACCTCCTGATATTCTGATTTGGGGTTGTTGTGGGTTTTTTCCTGCCTGGTTCAAGTTAAAAGAGAGTGCAGAACTGAGGGGGTAGCGTGAGAGTCATGGAAGATGACCAGACTTTGCCTAGTAATAGGAAAGGATGAAACAGTAAGAATAGGTACTGGGTTGAGCAGACAAAAAAATTGAGGTGGCAATGGCTGGAGATGCAGAGCACAAGGAGTGTTAGAAATGAACAGAGAGGTGCTCTAGTGAAAATATGTTACCTCTTAAGTACCCTTGTGCTAGCCTTTGAAAAAGAAATTACAGTGGTACTCAGTGTGGCCTGACAGCCAGCAGGTATCTGTGAGACCAATTGGTAACCACTGTTTTTCACAGTCTTCATCTTCCACTAAGCCCACACCAGTGATAAGAGACTTCAGCTGATTGAATAATAGACTAGTGTGAGGCTGTATAGTGCCTAAACCTTCTGATTGCCTATATGGGAGAGCATGAAAAAGACAGTATGTTTCCATGAAGAAGTCATCACGTAAAAGAATCTATGTGTATCTATGTGTACAGTTGAATTATTCTGGAACATAAAATAGTGAATTAAGGGGTTGTTGAGGTTGTAAATCAAATACTTCAAACGTAGGAGGAGAGGCTCAGATATTGAATGTTTCAGGTATGACTGAAATCCCCATTGGGAAAGCATGGCAAGAGTTTATATTTCAAAGTGAGTTAGTGCCTTTTGAGCATCTGTTCCCTTTGAGAGTGAAGAGCATTTGGGCCATGCAGCCCACAGAAGTGGTGAGGTATGTACAGAGTGAGCGATGTGCAAAGACCTACCTGTGACCTTTGTTATGAATGATGTCTAGCTGTGGACAGACAATACACTTCATAGTGTAACCTTCAGCTCTCCTAGGGGGACAGACCACTTCTTTAACTGTCTTATGAGCCTACTGAACCTGCAACCAGGTATCTCCAAGTTTTTCAGCTACCAAAAGGCATTATCTTTATTTAAAGGAATTTCCGAATTACATTAAGACAGGGTCTTTAGAGCTGGCTGTGGACTGTGAGGACAAGCATTGTAAGACATTCTAATAATTTATTCTAAGCTACTGAACAATAATTTTTATTGTGCAGAGATTGCATGGAAACACATTCAACTTTATGCATAAACATCTTTCTTGATTTTAAGCTAGATTCTTTGTCAGTTATGTTTGTGCAACAATTTTTAAGGAACACTTAAGTTAGAGAGGTGACTGGAGGGAAAATTAAACATTCAACATAAAGGCATAGTGGTTCTTATTTTCTGCTGCCATCATGTGGCCGTTTTAAGTCAGGTTTCAGCCTAGTTTGAGTACTTCAGTATCAAAGTATATGAATATGCAATTGTTTGAATATTCGAGTTTACTTTATTGCCACGAAAAAAGAAGGACCACACTGTTTGAAGAGCCACTGGCCTTGTAAACCAAGAATATTACATTGGGTGTAGCAAAGCCACAGTGGACTACCCCATGTCCCTACCACAAACTCCCCTGAGCTGTTAGTCTGGATTTCATAGTTCCAGAATAAGTAATTATTCCTATCTAGAACACTAAATGAAACCTAATTTTCATTCTAATCTTCATCTGTTTTCCATGTTTTCCAAGCAATTGACTACAAATTATAGTACTGGTAGAACAAGAGATATTTCTGATGCGGCTAACATGGTTTGAAACAGCCACAAAATAATATTAGAAACTTACTCTCCTTAATCTGTGAACTCTGTATGGATTTCTCTTTCACCAACTGAGCCATGCTTTTGACAAACTGGCTGTGGTGGGTGCTGGGGTGGTGTGTGCTTTCTCTGCAGCTCTAACTCATTGTAAACAAGACAAACTTGTAAGATTACCTTGCATATGCCAGAGGTTGAGTTTAGTACCATAAAGTGTAGAAGTGAAAGACTGCTTATTTGGTCAAGTCAGGTGCTCAAGTAAAACAGTACTCTTCTGCAGGCTCTTTTGGTTTTGGTTGTTACTAGTTCACATTACCGCCCAGGTTTGTGACAGCCATCTCCTTCACCTTTCTGTACCAATTGAAAACAAAACATCAGCAAAACAAAAAATCAGTGCCAGAGTATCAATAAATGGAGAATATTGAAATTTAGTGTGCTAAAGTGAAAACTACCTGGTTAAACAAAATATATGTGAAATGTTTAGCAAAGTTTTGAAGATTTGTGTAAGTGGCAGTATTTTACCATACTTAAGATGTATGTTTGACGTGATCTTGTATGAATTACTACTGTGTTTTCCTTAACTATATCTACATTATTCAGCATGCTTATTATGTGCACTATTTTGACCAACTGTGTATTTATGACCATGAGTAACCCTCCAGACTGGACGAAGAATGTAGAGTAAGTTGCATTTGTTATTTAAAGCAATTTTTGACTCTTCTGGAAGTCAGCATGCCAGTAGCAGCGATTGCGTGCTGGTGGGAACTGTCAAGAGACACTGCTGCTATTTCCTGTCTAAACTATGTAGAAATGTTGAATAATTATTTAAATCTCTTTCTTGTAGAATGAATGGGTAGAAAAAAATGAAAGTAAGTTATAGATAGTATTCTACTGAGATTCCACTAGTTTTCTCTCATATTCATTGTGCAGCATCTACCCAATTTTTGTATGCCTCCTTTATGCCACTGTATAATAGCATCTATTTGTACACCTCGAGGAAGGCATATAAGCAAAAGTATTACTAAAGTGAGAATTCAGTGCATTCTTGCATTCTTCCTTCTTTAGATTTAATACCAAATATTTTAGATGTCAGTGATTCAGACAGTATCCAGTCACGCTCAGAATTTTATTCATAACAGATCTAGTGTTGTATACTTTGAAACTGAGTGTCACAGATAGATTTATTTGATGGATTTATTTATTTTTAGTTAGGTACAAGACCAGGAGAGCTGTAATTCAGCAGTATGTCACAATTAATGCATGTAAATAGCCAAGTATATGTGCTGAATATAATGCATTTTAGAAGAAAATGCTTATTTACTGTATTTCTTTTCCAGTTTTAAAATAAAAATACTGTTTCATTTGATCATTAGTTTTCTATCAGAATGCCATTGTAAAGCATTACTACTTATTTTGATTAAACTTTCATATATATTAATTTTCCAGGTATACATTCACTGGAATTTACACATTTGAGTCACTCATAAAAATCATTGCAAGGGGCTTTTGCTTAGAAGATTTTACGTTTCTTCGAGATCCATGGAACTGGCTAGATTTCACTGTCATTACATTTGCGTAAGTTTTTGTTTTTTGCTTTTTCTTTGAAAGTGAAGGGCAAAAAGGGCATGAAATTAGTATCCATCCATATCAATTTCATTAAATGAAATGTGGATTTACTTTGGTCTAAAACAATTTTCATATTCTAGTATGTATATTTTGATATAAACATAAACACTGCAGAAGCCAGTAGTGCAGCTAGTACTAGAGGGGCTAATTTCATGTCCTGCATTTTTTTTCTCTGAGCAGAAAAGCAGCATCCCTTTACTTCATTCTCCAAACTTACCAATCTAGTCTAGATAAATTTCAGGCTTTCAAAATTAAATCACTGTGATTCACTTCAGAGACAATTTAACTGAAGGCTCTGAAAGCATATTAATGCAAGGCACACTGCAGTGAAAGGTAAACCTCTGAATATTGCTATTTAAAATTTTGCTAAAAACGCCAAAGTGGTCTTGATGAAAGACCCAAGTAAGTAGCATAAACTTTGCCTAAATTCTGAATAACTGTGATTTAATCCTACAGGTATGTAACAGAATTTGTAAACCTAGGCAATGTTTCAGCTCTTCGAACTTTCAGAGTATTGAGAGCTTTGA
>JASSUY010037585.1:0-13315 GCA_032466535.1 Forpus xanthops | reverse complement strand
CTGGTTATTGTTGTTACTGGTGGTGGCAGCGGTGATTTGTGTTATACCTTAGTTACTGAACGGTCCTTATCTCAACCCGTGGGTGTTGCATTCTTTCGGTTCCTCTTCCCATTCCCCCCCGCCCCCCCTGAAGTGGGGGGAAAGAAGGTTGGGAGGAGTGAGTGGGCAGGCAGATTGATTTACGCCTGAAACCACGACACAACCTTGTATTCTTTTTCTAAAAATTAAACCACTGAATTTTTATACTGAAAAGTTACAGCTGAATGGCTCATTTTTTTAAAAAAGACTGTAGGCTCTCTTGCTCCCATAATTAATTGCAGATAGAAATAAAGATGTGTAAGTATCAGCTCTTTAGGCACAGCTCAATAACTAAGAAGCACAGCTTGCCTTTCATTTTACCTTCAGTGGAGACAAAGGGCTTTTTCAACAGCTTACTTTTTAACACACCAATTGCTTTCTAAAGGAGTTTACACTTGCACATACACGTAAGGAAAGGAGCCAGCCTGCTAGCAAGTCTTGCAGGCTTCAGTCCTTCATTCAAATGGCTATGTTCACAGGACTGCCTCAGATTCCCAGCCCTGACCAAATTTACTTCCAGTTATTCCTCATAGCCAGGGAAGTAGGTAAGTCACAAATGAAATTTACAGCCTGCTGCACATCCTTGGTGACAGCACTATGGCAAACAGCATGAAAGATATCCCTGGCTGCTCCAGCAAATGCCTGCCCAAGGCACAGAAATCTTGCTTTTCAGAGAGGCTGCTGAGTGTGGTTATTTATTGCTGTATTTTACAAATATTTATACAAGATTTAGAAAATTCAATAAGGTACAAAATTGCCCCTTTTAAAGTCCGCTGAAGGCAGTGAGTGACAGTTTTCCTTAATAGAAAACATAAATCAGATCTGAGCACCACATAATGTAGGAGGCTCAGCATAAGTGCTTTGAATACATTCTCTACATGAGTGGGAAGATATGACCATGGAATATACCCTGTTCAGAGGCTGCATGTCCTCTATACCTACTCTGATAGTTTCAACAAAACTTGTGCTACGTAAGTAGGGCCACAATCTTGCTATGGAGTATTATCAAGTCAACCTTGAAAAGGAAAATCAGAAAATCCTAGCATTGCTTAAGCAAGAAAAACACAGTTTTGACTAAACTGCTTCAGTATTATGAAAGGCACTGAAACAAAGCCAGTTCTTAATACTCACAAACAACAGAAAACAGTCTGGAGCTGGCTCTAAATTTTCACATTGCAGCATGTCTCCGACAATGATTGCATTGAGAGAGGAAGGGAAAAAGGACCCACACCCCACACCTTATCCCCAAAAAAAGAAAATAAAAATGGCCCTCTACAAAAGTGCTGTTTGCATTGTTTGGAAACTGAGCAAGAGAAAGACCCAATAAATAGTACATTTAAAATAAAAAGGAAATAGCATAAAGTTATTTATTTCATTACAAAGAAAGCTACCCAAATATTTCCAGGCAGTCACAATCACTGAGAAGAGGAAGCCATTTTCCTCCCTTTTGGGTTTATTTTTGTTGGTTTTGTTTGTTTATTTGTTTTTGTTGGTGGTGGTGGTTATTTGGGTTTTTTGCTTGTTTTTTTAAACTGCAACAAACTACAATGCTATTTGGTACATAAAGTATTTATAAAGGCAAACTTTCAGATTAGGCAGTATGGATGAAAAGTATTTTGTGTTTTGCAGCAGTCATGTGTGTGGTATAGTTGACTTTACCAAGATTAATATAAGCAGACAGAGAATGTGCCTTTATTTTAGGATCTAAACAATGGAAGCTTAAACAAGAACAAGCAATCATATCTCTGCTGCTAGGCATAAGCTAACCACTATAAATTGCAAGCTGAATTCTGTGGGAGGTTTTTGCCTTCCTCTGAAGCGTAACTGTAAAGGCTACTGCCGAAGGCACAGTATCAGAAGTGGTCTTGGTTGGGTACAATGACTTCTACTGTTAATACTGTAACTAGAGAAAAACAAAACATACCTTTCCTTGACCTGCAAAAGGATAGATTCATTCAGACATGCAGAAAATTCTGATCAGAAACAAACATATGCTCCTTTCTGAAATGTTACGCAAGACCTTCAGACAAAACAGAAGCAATTATGTGAGGTTTCAGCACATTGCCAAAGCAAACCGCACAGAATAGAAAGCAAACAATGACCTGCTGATGCACGCATATAGCACAAATGAAGACAGCTAGAAAAATCAGAACTAAACCAACCCCTCATCTTCATAAAGGTACTTGACAGTTCCCCAGAGGATAACAAACAGCATTGGCACACCTGGGAAAAGAGGAGACAAGGTTGACACTGCCATTAAGAGACAGGTAAAAGAACAGAAGAAGACAACCTCCCTCTACCCCCCACAATAATGAGCAACATGATTAACTGGTGGCAGGGTTGCAGCTCCTACCCATTGATGGCTGTCAATGGTGGAAGGAGGAACCTAACCTGCAAGTAACTAATGCACGCGACTCATTTTGCCTGCCCCCCCTCCCCAACTACTAACAGGCATGAAAAATTACTACAAGACAATCACCCCCATACTCAGCACAAACCAGCTCTTCTGTTTCACAGAGTTTCACAGAGAAGCCAAGCGAACAGAATTTCTGGAAGCTCTGCTAGCCTCTATATTCATGCTAGAGAGGAGTGTGGTGTGCTCCCAAACACAAACATTTGCATCCACATTTCTGCTTGTGGTTAAGCACTAAGCTCCAGCTGTTTCTTGACACTGGGGCTGGAACACACTCAGCCCAATGTACTCCTGATGGCAAAGGGGAGTGTGGGCACATGACACATAGCATGTGTGTTCAGGCCTCCCCTGCAGAGAAGTCACAAGTCTGGGCTGCAGTACTGCCATGGGCTTGAGTAACTGCAGCAAAGACAGCAGATACATCCAGTCTTGAGAAGAGACTTGGTCCTAATGCTGTTCTGACAGTGCACGTGCTACAGTTGGTAAGTTTATCTGGGGTGTAAAGGGGAGAAATGCCAAATAAGCTGGCAGTCATTACTTACTTTACAATGTCAAAGGCTCTCCCTCAAAAATAATTTGTTTTCATTTATGAAATGCCTAGGTCTTGAAAAATAATTCTAAAGTGCATCTACAAACCAATACTCAATACAGAAAATGCCAAAAAAGCCCACAGGTAAGGAGACCAGGTTCACACTCAACAAGCACAATGAGGAATTTATCTTTAAGGATGGATCAAGATGGACTAATTCCTCCATGTATCTCCTTGGATAGTGCCTGATGCTACATGTACATTGGATAGGAAGGGCAAAATTTAATGGTATTTTGTTTTGCATTCTTAAGAACCAATATGGCAAGGGACCAGTGTGCAGCAGTAAGCACTACACAGGGCAAATACCCACTTGTTGACAGCAGAAGCCACAGGGAAACTACTGATCTCCTGTTATCTGAAAATCTACAGGCAGTATCTGTAGTGGAAAAACCTTCTCTTCTGTACTGTATTCTTTCTCTACTATCAGAGCAACTAAATATACAGACATGAAAGATAAAGTATCCTTCTTGGTCTGAGAAAAAGAAAAAAGAAAAAAAAAAAGAAAAATAAAGAGCATCAAGAGAAAAATACCAATTACTAGAATAATAGTAAAGATAATGAATTGAGTAGAGATTATTGGGGCAAGTGGTTGAACATTTTACATAGATGTACCCGATACTGACAATACACAATGGTTTGGGAGCAAAGTTACTGAGAACTCTGCGCTTCTTTGATAGTGACATAAGAGATTAAGAACAGGCTCATTGCAAATCACTTACAAACACAAATGAAAACTAATTATAGTTTGAGTTATTCCTTCCTTGACTTTGCTGAGAACTAAGACAAGTTAATATAAAACTTAAAGGGTAAGACATGAATGCTGAGAGCACAAAGGCTGTATGTCAGTGGACAAATCTTGTACATCAAGTGATAACCACAATTTGTTATCGTTATCTCCATCATCTGGATATATCAGATATATCTCCATATTTACTCAAACTTGACATTTGAATTGAAAAATCTATTATTAACATTATATTTTACAAGAGCCTAAATATAGAGAGGCTGGTGTTATTGATCTGCATCAGCCTCCTGCTATGCAAATGTTATACAAATTAATAGGTGACATGTACAAAGTGACTTGTTCAACACCCTTTACCCATTCCTACATGTGATGCAGGCCCTTGGTGCCCTGGTATTGTACCACCATCAATCACATTATTTTCCATGCTAGCCATACACATTTAAATCTGAGATACCAAGACTTAACAGTGCAATACATACTTATAAGCTTTGAACATCAGTGCATGGATACCATCTGACAGCTACCAAATTCACAAAGCCTTGTCCTAAGAAATGGGTGTCTCTGAAAACTGCATGGGATACTCTCTCATCACATAAGAATACATCAAATTTTCCAAAGCCCTAGTCATGAACTAAGGAGAAGACTGTCCCAAGAACATCCCTTGTTCCACCTCAAGTCTGTATAAGTCACTCACAATATCAATAGGGAAAGTCTGCAGCATCTCTACAATACCTGTAGTTTGCAAGGACCACTGAGGCGCTCCACAGATTACTTTACAATCTCAGTACCTGATTAACCTGCACTAAGTGGCACAAATGCAAATATTATTCTTATTCTTCATCTTCTTATTATTCTTATATTATTATTCACTCAGTCAAGAGAAATTCAGCTGGCTTGAGCAGGCAGAGAAAGCAAACTGTGTACGGCTCCTTGAATAAATGCTACAGATAAACTATCATCCCAGACTATCAATTCAGACAGAATCCTGGACTCCCAACATGCAGCATTTCAGCTTCACACCTACACCTCTTTCTCTTGCTGCTGCTATTTGAAGAGTATCAGACATTTGAGAAAAAACTATACCCATTTATGGGATGCATTTATTTAAGATACAGTCTACACTCTTTCCAGTTTTGCTTTTTTGTCATACAAAAAACTCTGAGATTGGTCTTTCTGACCACAAAAAGGTCTCTGAATTACGGAAATAGTAACATTTACTTTCATCTGTACTCCAACATTGCTGAAGATTCCATAAACTACAACAGCCTGCTCATAACAGCCTTTACCATGTTAATTCTTGCAGGCTGACAACTGACGAAAAAACTTTGAGCGCTACATGGTGATTATGATATCTATCAAGTGTACTAGGAAATAAGTGTGCCGACAGCTCAGGTAATAAAGTTCAATTTCAAACGACAGGGCATCTGAGTTATAGACTGTGATAATAATACATATTACAGATGATGGGAAAGTAATGGAACTGCCAAATCACCATCTTAACTGCATAAATAAGCAGCACGAACTACTCATTTTCTCTCTACCTTATATAATCTACACATGTCCAGGTGCCTTAATATTAAAAAAAAAAAAAGAAAGTTTTAAAACTGGCATTATCCATAATAATAATAGGATGGGGTAAGCAAGAGAAGAAAGCTGTGAGAAATTATGCACAGGAACCACTGTTTGGTTGATATTTCCACAATGTTCCTCTGTCCCTAATGAGCAGAGTTGAAAGCAATTCGTGGAGCTGCTAATGCAAGCACCCCATGTCCTAAGAGCAGCATGTAGAAACCAGTCTTTTCGTTTAACAGGTCTGAGGCATTTTGGTAACAGAAAAGATGAAGCTTGTTCTGGAGTCCACTAAATAGCAGTTACCATGGAAAGGCGTCACCAGGTGGTGCTATTCCATGCCATCTTCTTTCCCCTACCTCAAGGTCTAAGCAAGTTTCCGTTCTTACAGGCATGGTATTTATTATACCTTTGCATGATATTTCCTTTTACATAAAGGCAGTTTCAAGGACGAAAGATGTATGAGGAGCAAGAGAGGCTCCACTCATCCTCACATACCGATTAATAAATTTATCTCTGCAGGACCAGAGTACAGCCATCCTGTCGAGACCCTTAAATAAGGCCATATTTTGAATACAGCATTGCAGACTGTTGAGTTGGTGTATAAGCTCGTATTTGAGATGTAACCTGACTGGTTTCCACATTCTGAGAAGTTCAACCTCCAAAAAAATCCATCACAAAAAATAGAAGGACATAACTTCTGTCAGCAGAACTACAATCCCATCATCTTTCAGAAACTCTCCAGGATTGTCTGACTTGATTAACTGCTTGATGTACAAATGCAAGAAGTGATGGGAAGCTAAAAGAAGTGATAAAAAAATATTACTAGATGCAGAAAGAGCAAGAGCATTGAAAATGTGAGAAGATGAGATGTTTTTCTTTCTAGGAAAGGAAAAGCATAAGAGTTTAATCCAAAAGACAAAAAAGTATAAAAAAGACGAAAAGAATTAAGAGAAACTCCTGACAAGCATTTCCTACCAAGACCAGTCAGGACAGAATCCCTATTTTCACATCCTCACCTGAAACAGTTTTCATTTGAAAACAGAAGTGGTCTGTGCAATGAATGCACCCTGTTGCTACACTAAGCTCATAATGGGTTTCAGAGGGAATGTTTTTCTTTACTGGCTCTGTTCCAGTCAGATCTTCCTTGCAATCAGGATGTGGATTTTGACACCCTAGCTAGGCTTTCTGCCTTTAATGGCTTCATTCCCTTAAAGTATTCTTCCTTAGACAAAATTTGGATTGCAAGGTTTGAAAGAAAGGAGATTATTTATTTTTAATGGCAGTATGGCAGTTTCCCTGATGCAAGTGTAGCTGAGTATAAAATTGCCACAGAAATTCAGACAACATTTGGCTTTTTATTACCAATTTCTTCTTAGCCTTTGTGCTGAAATTTGTCTCCTGTCATTCTTCCTGCCTGAATGTTGCAAGTTGCACAGTCACTATGGGACACAGATATTGTTTCTCCATTCCCTTCTCTTCCCTACTTCAATGTGAACAGGTCCCTTTCCTTACTAAATGCTGCTGATTCAGCAGCATTACAGTGAAAACTACTCTTCTCTAGAAACCACTGACACGGCTAATTGAATTCAGTGTCAAGCTCAGCAACTCTTCATTCAGGCTCAGATATGATGAGTAGCTGTCCTAGACACCCTGATTAAGAACAGCCTGTACATCCCCAGAAACAAACAAAATGTTGTCATCTTGATCTCCATAGTTATGTTGTTTTCTTCCCCTCCTTTCTTCTGCAAATGTTCTGTTCTTCCAAGAAGGTGAAATCCATGGGCAAAGATTTCTTTTATGCCACAGGAAGGAAGACCAGGTACCGATAATGTATAGCAACAGATTCTTTTTCTGCAAGTGCTAATGACTATCTGAATCATCCTGTTTAGCTGCTGCTGTGCTGACGTCCAGACTGAAGGGAACAGCTTATTTACCTGTTCAGCCATTAGCCTATTAGGAATTTGGGGGTTTGATGTCTCTGCTATTTTTTTCCTATCAGCTTTGAAAATGGCATAAACCCACTGTTTTTGCAGTAAGATATGTGGAACTCCGATTTAAAACAAATGCATGCTTCTACAAAGAAAGAGAAAACATAAGCAAGACATTTTCCACATTAAAAGAAAAAGGAAATATTAAATGGTGTCATCTCAAAGCCTAGTATGGCATGAAAACTCAGCAAGGAAGTGGCCATTACAAGCATACCTTGCAAGTAATCAAGAAATTTTATAAAATCCTATCAATGTACATGATATCAATATAAATTACTCCCGTTTTGTAAAACTATGTTACTTCCCTTAGGTCTATCAAGATTTTATAACTTTTCTAGTTTTTCCAAAGTACAATAATGCAAGGTAAACAGATTTTTCCCCTTATAAAACTCTTCAACAGTAAAGAATAATTACTCACATGAGTTGATACTAAATGGAATACTAATAACATTAAGAACTGTCCTGACATTATCATATAGCAAAAATATACTTGGGAAATATTTATTAAGTTTTCCTTACACTCTCCACTGTCTGCTAACTGTTCCTAGGAAAATACAGATTGAGTATGGTACCTTGGAACAACTGGCCTACTGGGGGCTGATGGGGTCCATCTGCTAGAGAACAGAAAAGCATCTTTGCTCATAGGCTTGCCAAGTTAGTGAAAAAGCTTTAAACTAAAGGTATTAAAGGAGAACCTCAATTCATTCCACTCCTACCAGTATGATGCTAGTGCCAACAAGAGATGCCCAGAGCCTAGACAGAGATCACAGGTCAGCAGGAGAGCACCTGAAGAGCAGCAAAAAGGAATTCCAGCCCCTCCAGCCTATGTTTGCTTCAATTTAAAGACCTTCAAACAAACACACGTAACACAGGGAATAAACGAGACACAGATGTTCACATACCTGCAGGGCTACAACCTGATTGACATCACAGACACATGGTGGGACGGCTCCTATGACTGGAGTGTTGGAATGGAAGGATACAGGCTCTTCAGGAAAAACAGGCAGGAGAGATAAAGGCAGGGTGCTGCCCTCTGTATCAACAACCAGTTGGTGTGCACGGAGCTCCATCTAGGGATGGATAAGGAGCTGACCAAGAGCTTATAGGTCAGGATTAAAGGGAGGGCAGGGACAAGTGACATAACATTGGGGGTTTGCTACAGGACACCTGACCAGGAAGACCAAATGGATAAGGCCCTCCAGAAGAAAACAGGAGACCTGGTTTTCCCAGGATACAGAGAAAGTTGAGATACTGTTGGCTTTTTTTCCCCTCAGTTTTCACCAGCAATTGCTCCAGACTGAAATCACAGAAGGCAAAGGTAGGGACTAGGAGAAGGATGAACCATTCACTGCAGAAGATCAAATTTGAGACTAAGGAAGCTGAAGGCACACAAGTCCATTATGAGATGCAGCCTTTTTTATTTTTTTAAAGGCAAAAAATAAGACACTTGGAATTACAGGCCAGTCAGTCCCACCTCTGTGCCCAGAAAGATCACAGAGCAAATCCTCCTGGAAACTATGCTAAAGCACATGGAAAGTAAGGAAGTGATTACTGACAGCCAACATGGCTTCACTAAAGGCAAATCATGCCTGATCAATTTGGTGGCCTTCTACAACAGGGTTACATCATTGGTAGATAAGGGAAGAGTATCTACTTGGACTTATACAAAGTATTTATTACTGTCCTGCACGACATTGTCTTTAAACTGGAAAGAGATGGATTTGACAGATAAGACACTCCACCGATGAGGAATTGGCTGGAGAGCTTTGGTAAACAACTTGATGTCCAAGTGGAGACCAGTGATGAGTTGTGTTCCTCACTGGTACTGGTGCTTTTGAACATCTTTGCTGGTGACATGGGCACTGGATGAAGTGTACCCTCAGTAAGTTTGCTGATGACACTCATGAAGGCCAACTGCAGGGAACTACACCTGGTTTGGGGCAATCTCAAGCATAAAGACAAGCTGCATAGGGACTGGATTGAAAACGGCCCTGATGAGAAGGACTTGGGTGTGTTGTTTGATGAGAAGCTCAACACGAGCCAGCAGTGTGCTCTCGCAGTGCAGACAGCCAACCATACCCTGGGCTGCCTCAAAAGAAGCATGGCCAGCAGGTTGAGTGAAGTGATTTTCCCCCTCTACTCCACTCTGCTCTCATGAGACCCCACCTGGAGTACTGTGTTCAGCTCTGGTGCCCCCAACATAAGGACACAGGACCTGTTGAAGAGTCTAGTGGAAGGCCACTAAAATGATCTTCTACACGTTTTTATTTGAAAAGCAGGTTTATGCTATGTTTTGTATTGAGATGAAATAATCATGTTAAACAAAATGGGAGAAGTATTTTTTATTTACAAAATTACATCAATATTTTCCCCCACTAAAAAAAAAAAATAAAAAATAGCACTACTTAATATAGCAGTTTAAAAGCTTAGAGAGAAATTGTATAGGAACATTTCTACCTATTTGAAAGCTGGCCCTTACATTACAGTTTTGCTTGCGATTAACTCAAGGAAATAATTTGCTCTAATTTCTTGGGTTTTTTTGAGATCTGGTGTTCCTTGAAAGAAGCATTAACAGGGGAAACATCATGACCGACAGTATGTGCAAACATTCAGGTGGACAAAAGTCTTGAGGAAAATACACGATTCTATTCATATATACATTTGAGAGAGGTACAAGTGCAAATGTGATCATACAGGAGATTGCAGAAGCTATTCAGACAGCAACAGTACCATATGGACTGTGAGCAATCACACAAAGTTCACTTCTAATTAGAAGAAATAACATGAAATGACTAAAACTCACTAAGCGTGTGAACAATACATACATGAAATTTTAAAACATAAATACTCATCTAACGATGAGTAATGAACAAGTTAAAAATTATCCTTTAAGAAAGCAATTCATTAACAGAACAAAAGGTCCAGGTATCAAATCAGTTCTGACAATGAAATACATATTTATGTTTGGATCCAGCTTCATTTTTACAGTTGATAAAGTATTTCAAAGAGCAGCACTTTCTCAGCAAAACCAGAAACCTACTGACCTCTCTATCATGCTGCTCAAAAAAATTAAATATTCTGAGCATTGCATATGCCAGAAAGGTTTTTTGGTAAGATTCCAGAGCACCCAAAAAATGGAAACAGCAGTGAAGAAGCAAGAAAGTGAAAAAAAATCTTCATGTCTTTCCACTTTTAGAGACTAAACTGTTAGCTGGTATAACTTATCTAGGAACACTGAACTAGTAGATCTTTTTGCATTTGAAGATGGAGAAGTTTTTCACATACAACCATGTTTAGATTAGCAAGAAACTGTACAGATGAGTATTAAATAGGCCAAGCAGAGCTCTTCTAGGAAGCTTGGATGAAAGCCACTTATCCAGTGCCAAGTTCTGTCATTGCCACTCATTTCCACAAACTCATCCAGAAATTCAACAGTAGCAAAATTTATATTGTAAAGGAAGAACTAAACCAGCATATTCTGTTTCTGCTGTCTGCTTTTGTAAGAAACAAACTCTAACTAGAAGAGATTCAGATCAAATCTTACAAAACACCACAATACCCTCAGGATTTGGCTAGATATAATATTGCTCTAATTTTCCATTTCCTTTCATGACCTCAGTCAGTACTTTAGGATAGCTCCCCTATTCCCCTCCTTCCCTTTTTGTTTTTAATTGAGGGTACAGCTATTCACAAAATATGACTAAACCGTTATACAAGGTGCCGTTGTTTTTCCTATATGTCCTATGTAAAACAATAATGGAAGATGTAGAATTTTTTCAAGTAAAATTCTCCAGCAGAAAGCTGCTATTACTTGCATTTATTTATTCCCATCAATCTGCTGGAAAGCCTTTGCTCCTCATATATCACTGCTCAATAGCACTGGGTAGTTCACAGTAAGCAGTTTACATGCATTTTAGCAGTTTACTAATTTGCTACAATATTCAGAGGTGGCAAATCCATAGATAGAGGACAGCCAAAGCAATTTAAATCTTCAAACTAGTATCTATGAAAGTACTTGTTGTATTTACTTGGATTTACTTTCAGCTTTCCAAAAGTCACTTGATTACCACCAAAAATGGAGGGGTGAGAAAAGCAAGAAAGAAAATGCAGTAATAGCACATGAGGGACTGTTCCAAAACCAGGATTAATCCTGAACAGTAACATATTTTCTGGCTAACTGGACAACGAAAGAATTAAAGCTTCAGCATTTCTACTAAAGGTGACCCTGGCTGAATGAACTTATTTCATGGCATCACTGCTCTTGATCCCAAGCACACACATGCCCGTGGCACGTTTACACTGACCACTTTTTTGCCTGGCAATCACTACTTGACCTGTTCTCACATAACCAGCCCAACATCTCCTGCCACCAGTCCCTTTACACCTCCCTAGCTCATGCTGCCAGCATTTCTCTACAGTTATCCTTGATCAGATGCAAGGTGTGATTGCTATTTTGCACCACAAGTAGTTACATCTTTGAATGCAATGGGAAACTTGCAAGAGATGAAGCAGGGGAGTCCAGGGAAGTTCACACACACCTGGAATCACCCCCATGTATTTTGTATTGGGAAGCCTTGCCGGAAAAGTACAGTGTGCCTGTCACCGGTTTGCCGAGTTTCTGCAGTGTTGCACAGCCCCTACCTTATGAATCCAGAGCCTCTGCTGTGTGAGCATCCAGGAGCTGTGCTAGCCCAGCACCCTCCAGTTCAAAGAAAATAAGGAATCAGAAACACAAAGGGAATGGGGAGTGCAGGACTGAACTGGGCAGTACTACAACCGAAATACAATGATTTTTCCTATTGTACAGTCTGCCCGTGCATACAGCCACTGGAAATATCAACTTACCCCAGCCAACACAGAGATAAAGCCGAAAAATCCTTTGCTCTGAAAAGACTGAAAGAACCAGTAGAGTGTACAGGTACATGCCTTCCACCAGCAACCAGTAGTAGTTTGCAGCCACACAATACTGCATCATCACAAAGACCAATCGACAGCTAAGTGATTCCTGTGATGGAAGAAAGCACAAGCTCAAATAAATGCAAGAGGGGCTGAAAATAAAGAGATACTGACCCAAAAGACTTGTTCTCTCTCCTACTCTTGCTCCTCAAAACAACACTTGCTAAATTAACCACATTTGAGTACTAAAGAGGCAGAAGCCAGTAAGAGGTGCTATATGCTGCAGAGAGATGATTTCAACAACAATCTTCCCTAAAATAAAAAGAAGAAAAAAAAAAATCTTTAAATTCTGTGTTCTGCATTTTCCCCTCAATAACCAATTGATTATAAATTAGAAAAGCACAACACAAAGATGAAAGGTACTGTAAGTACTGTAAGTGTACTGTACTGAAAGATTCTGTATCAACTGCAGCCAGTAAATATTTTCACTTCCCCAGATATTTTGTTCTGCACTTTAATTGAATAGAGAATTTACTAAAGAGCAAGTAGTGGATGTCATAATACTGACTACTTTACAAAGCAAAAGATTTTTGACAGAACTGCAATACTGGCCAGTGCATCACATTTAAGTGCAAAATCTCTCTTGGCAAGTAAATTACTGAGAGGTGGTAGGTAGGGCTTTAGAAAATTATGAAACCTGATTACCTAATAAATACATCCATCAGTTCTGATGAAAACACAGTCTAGTTTTTTTTGGAAGTAGGGAATAACTGATACGTGAACACTAAATGAATGACAATGTGAACATTTCCAAACCATTTAAGATATGTATTACAATATTATTTTTTGTCAGTTTATACACTGCAGATCAGAAGAAATCAGACATCATATAAGATTCACTGTTTGGTATTAGTGCTTAAGCCTTAGGCAGAGTGTCGGAAAAGGATGGGTACTATGCTTGAACAGGGGAAGTTTAGATTGGATCTGAGGAAGAAATTCTTTACTGTAAGGGTGGTGAGGCACTGGAATGGGTT
>JASSUY010037584.1:0-25381 GCA_032466535.1 Forpus xanthops | reverse complement strand
AAGGACAGGCAGCCTGGGAAGAATACCGGGATGTTGTGCGGAAAGCTAGGGACCAGGTTAGGAAAGCTAAGGCCCACTTAGAGTTAAACTTGGCTAGGAATGTTAACGATTACAGGAAGGGTTTCTATAGGTACATTGCAAATAAAAGACAGACTAGGGACAATGTAGGCACTCTTCAGAAGCTATTGGGAGAACTGGCTACCCTGCATTTGGAGAAGGCTGAGGTTCTTAATGACTTCTTTGCCTCAGTCTTCCCCAGGAAATGTTCTGACCATAGCACCCAAGTCTTGTAATGCAGGTGCAGGAACAGTGAGAATGAAGACCCTGCGCCCATTGTAGGAGAGGATCTGGTTTGAGACCATCTTAGGAACCTGAATGTACACAAGTCCATGGGACCCGATGAAATCCATCTGCAGGTCCTGAAGGAGGTGGCAAATGAAGTGGCTAAGCCACTGTCCACCATATTTGGCCCATGCAGCCACTGCTGTGGTACCTGTGGGAATCAAGCACATGATCAATGAGTCATTCTTTTCCACCCAGCCCTGCTGCTACCTCCCAATGAGCATCACTCCTCAGTCTTAGCTTGCACCTTCCGGGAGTTCTGAGCAGAGGTCTGCACCCCAAGCTACATGCCCTGTGCTGGCTGTGGGGCCACAAATCTCCTTTGAGGGTTCTAAGTCCCCCCCAGCTTTGCAGTGAGGGCAGTGGCCGGATCGGAGAATCACTTTCTCCCCCTCTTTGGGAAAATCAAGCATTTTCTTTTCCAGTTCTCCTGAACGTGCAAAGTTTCTCCCTAAGTGTTTTATCTATGCCTCCAAGGAGGGAGCCTTAATCCTCTTTGCACCCTCAGATGTTGCTGTGGCAGGGAAGCAGGAACGGGGTTGCTGGGCCCTGAGTGCAGATGCTTGATGCTGGTTTTATTTGCTCAGCAAAATAAACCCAAATAGAGATAACAGGTATATTGCACGAAAACGTAAGACCAACAGGTGAAACTTTCAGCTTCATTATATCTACATTTCCAGGCTTTATGTTTCTGTTTGTGGATCAAGAAATGGGACAAGGGTTCTCCTTTTCTCTGGAGGAGAGTAGAGCTGGCAACGCAGCAGGCCAGCTTTTCTCTGGTAATGAGGAGCAGCGGCACTGTGCCGTGTCCATCAAACTGCTTTTTGAAATACAACTAACAATATAAGTGCAAAAAACCAACAGGCTAAGAAAAAAAAAAAAAAAAGAAAAAGAAAAAGAATAAAAATCATATTAGTGCTGGAAATTCAGCTTTCTACTTTTCTTCCTATA
Organism: Forpus xanthops; assembly: GCA_032466535.1. Taxonomy (NCBI): domain Eukaryota; kingdom Metazoa; phylum Chordata; class Aves; order Psittaciformes; family Psittacidae; genus Forpus; species Forpus xanthops. Next base: position 24,088 of record JASSUY010037584.1, on the reverse strand, counting down.
CCAGAATTTAATAAACCCCTGCCCAGTCCCAGCGCTGCTGAAAGCCATGCCAGCCCCAAGCAAGCAATCTCGCAGGCGACCGCACAACGCAGACGCCACATCAAGTCTTTATTAAACCCAGTCCTAGAAAAAAATCGTATTTCTGAAAAACTGAGCAACCAAACAGGAGATGCAAAAGCTACAAACAAAAACTCTCCAGAGATGACTGGCTTTTTTAGCAAATCACACCCGCTTATGTGCAGCTTAGAGGGAAAGAGAAGAGTTGCTCAGGCTGAAGGTGGCAGCAGCAGCAGCCGGAGGTTAGACAAGGTATCTCTGGCCAGGCATTGTGGTGGCTTCAGAGTGGCATTGGAAAACGTGACCAAAACTCAGGGATCACTCTGGGAGGGTGAATGTCAGTAATGACAAAGTTCATCTCTAAAGACAAGCAGCCCCTATTATTCTTCCTTTTTTGAGGAATTTATTTTTTTTTGTTTTGGTACAGGTTTAATGAGAGATGTGTTTTATCCCGACTGGGATTTGACACTGGGTTTGGATTTGATTTAGATTAGGGTTCAAGTTAGGTTTAGGGTTTGGGTTTAGGGAGGGGCTCAGTTGGGTGGGGTTTGGATTTGGGTTGGATTTGGGCTGGGTTTGGGTTTGGGTTGGGTTTAGGTTTGAGTTGTGTTCAGGTTCAAATTTAGGTTTAAGTTCATGTTTGAGTTTAGTCTGGCTTTGAGTTTAGATTAGGTTGGGATTCAGCTTTGGTTTGGATTTGATTTTGGGTTTGAATTTGTGTTCATGCTTTGGTTTGAGTTCCTGTTTGGGTTCCAATCTGAGTTTGATTCAGGTTTGTTTTTGGCTTACATGTCCAGACCCCTCCCCAGAGCTGTCCCCCTTCTAAAGAGGACCTGAAGTATGGAGCAATATCAAGAAGCAGACTGCACTAACCAAGGGGCTGAGAATCCAAGATCTTATTAGGATGAAAAGTGTTTGCTATCAGAGCAGAACTTTCCCAGGGCACTTCTGAAGTAGTGCCTGTAGGAAGATGAGTTTTCTAAATGACTTTTCTAACTTCTTTTTTGGCTCACGTTGGTAATTGGTTCTTTTCCAGGTACTAGCAAGAATGTAAATATGGAATGAATCAACTTTTTCCACATTTGCTTTAGCAGCCCTTTATGAAGAACAGATTTTCCACAGAGGAAATTAAAAAGTACATAAAACTGAGAAACCATGGTGTTGTTGAGAACAGCGTAAGCTTTCAATGTCACTTTATAACTGGCAGCACATACTGTATTCGAATGGCATTAATATAAAGTACAAAGTTTGTTTCAATTAGCTTCATTTTTCTTTCAGAAAAGGAATTATCATAAATCCCCGAAATAACATTTGTCCAAAGGAGATGTGTATCGTTACTTTAGAAATCTTTTATGTCTGTTTTTAAATTAGACTTCCTTGTACATTGATTTAATAAATATATTTGATTTGTGTATATTTCTTAAATTAAAAAAAGACGTTACAGAACTTCGATTTCCTGTACAAGACTGTCAAATAGTTTTTGCTGCAGTAAATTCAGCAAGAAGGATCTTGCCGTGTTGTTCTGTGTATGGGTGTGTTAGCAATGGAGAAAGAAGGGATTGCATTAGCATTTGGTTCATATTTCTTCCCGGGTAGAATTCTTTTGAACAGCTTCTAAAGCAGTCTTCCTTCTTGGTACATCTGCGATCATCTGAGGCTCGGGTATCTAGTAGAGTTGGATGGATGTAGACAGCTCGGAGAGCAGAACTAATCTGCTGCTGCTCTTCAGCTTTCCTGAGCATACCAACTTGATGAATTTTAGGAGGTTTTTCACCATGGCACACCAAATCCTCTAACGCTCCATGTGCTCCACACACCTCTTATCAAATCCTAGGGAAAGAGAGATGTTCCATACTACTCAGGGCTGGTGGATATTGTATCCATGCACCAGGGAAAGTGGGGACAGTGGTGGCAGATGGCCAATGCTAGGTGTAAGGCAGCAGTAGTGATGCACAGCCATTGCTCAGAGCTGCCAGTGTGCAGGGATTTGATCTGGAGAAAGCTCTCAACCAAATGTGACCCAGTTTCAGCATCTTACAGATAATTTCAATGTTTGGAGGAACTTGGACCCAAACCTTATAAAACCCCTTATAACTCATAAAAAATTATAAATCTCATAAAATTTATGAGTTGTGTGTCAGCCCATTCCAAAGGCAGTGTTCACTTCCAGGCCAATTTCAAGCATCCTTTGGGTGTGGGACTGGCCTTGTCCTTGCAGATGGAGAGGTACTTGGGGCCGTCCCAACCCCAGCACCCACTGAAGGGGTGATCATAAACGGGCCCCAAACCTTTGCTCCAGAAAAGCCACAGGAAAGTGCTCAGGCAGGAGGGGTAGGATGCAGGGTCAACAGACGCAGGGTCAAGGCTCAGTATTGCCTCTCCCCTGTGTTATGGAGTCATTTGTGAGCATCACCAAAGCAAATGAGTGATATGAAAATCCAGGTACTCTCACACACCCATAAAAGCAGCATGTTCACAGGAGATGCTCCATAAATTTTAATTAACATGAGAGCAAGGTGTCTTGCATGACACCCAGTGCACACCTACAAAAGCATCTTGACTCACAACCATTTTCACTGAAATCCAGGTTAATCCCCACAGCTTATTTACATTAGTATCTAAAAATATTTGTCCTCTCCTTACCAACATGACACATGCCTTGGCTCTCCATGTTTCTACAACAAAGGTTTTCTGAATCAGACAAGCTGCATCATAGTTAATATGTGTGCCTCATCATTGCATCACGCAATGCAAATTGCAGGACATGCTGCTTTACCGGCTAAGCTGTATTTTAATGTTACTGTCACATTAAATATTTGTTGCTTAGAGCCAGTAAATGACAATGTCATAAAGTACAGTGATAGCTAACATCTTAAATGTTTTTGATGCCTAATGTGGATCCTGATATTGAAAATAAACCACACATATTTAGCACTAATTATATGTAAGCTATGGTAACAGATTTATTTTGCACGTGATCCATAGCTGTAATAAAAAGCTAGGGAAAGAGCTATCAAGATGAGCAAGTTTAAAGTTGTGAATGTGAACTGAACTTTTGCTTGTCATTGGTTTGGGTTATTTGGGTAGCTTGGGGGCAATTCTTGGACTTTTAGGTCTCATGAAGTGATTATGGAGCAAGAGCCTCCTAACATGGAAGGTCAAAGCCATGATGTTGTATCAGCTGATGTGGGATCAGTGAAATGCTAGCAGTTGAAATACACAAATGTTCTTTCCTAAGAGCCTCTGTTGTCCTCTGGTTGCACATGGGTTGTTAGGCTCAATACCTGCAGCAGAATAAAATGGGTCTGTATGCTGGGAGAGCAGAACACCTCTCCACTGTTTTACAGCATCTTTTGAGCTGTCTACCTCACCCAACACATCTGGAGCTGGACAGGGAGTTGCTTTAATGTATTGCCTAAGAGATAACATATTCCTTTTGAAAAATGCTGTTGCAGTCATTTTACCTATTTATTGGGACTGAATTATTGAAGCTTTAAGCCAAAGAGATTGAAACAGTATTCCATTAAGAGTATAAACAAAACCAGCTTTTCTTTGCACTCCAACTTTTGAGAGAAAGTTGCAGCATATTTGAACAGTTAATGGTAATTTTTGTATAGGCTCATTATTTCCATTTTGGTGATGCATTGCAGACAGCTTTAATAGGAAATGCACCCTCTGAAAGCGGTGTCCATCATATCTAAAACATTGCATACACTTTCATGGTCTTGTTTCACATGAAGCAAATACAGGTACTGAATTTTGGTGTGGATTAGATAAACATAAGATATAAATGGTGTGGGAAGGAGATTTAATCATGTAGTTGTGTTGGTGACAGCACTGGTGGCTCCCACCTTCTTGCTGCAGCTTCGGTGAAGATGCATGCTGCGCTGTTGGAGAGCGTGGTTTTAATTAAAATATAAAAAAAGTTCTATACATGCAGCTGACAACAGATATAATTTATCTTGTCAGCTCTCCCCACATCAGAAGAACATTTTGGAAGTAATAGTAATGATAATAAAAGTCATCCTTGACTACAATGTGAAGCAAGTTCTCACTGTTCCCCTGCCTGTATCTGCCCATTGGTACTACGGGCTGGTGTTATGGGCTGTGATTACCTCACGCATCTGTCTTTCCTATGGAAAGGAAGATAGGAAAGGTCATTGCTGAGAATGCCCAAGCCTGGTAATTTCAGGGACCAGTGAGGTTGGTGCTTGCCAGCCACACCAAGATGGTGACAGTCAAGGCTGGTCCCAACTGTCATGCATAAGTCCACAGCCTTTGGGGATGGAGCTTCCAGAGAGGCTGAACATGGGGCTGGGTACTGGCCTTGTGCCCTGCCAGCTGCTTCTCCCACAGCTGATGGCGATGAAGTAAAGGATGCTGGTTTACACTGATGAAGCAGTTTTGCCTTTGTGAGCAGGTGTGTACAGAGAGCAGGGAGGGTTTCAGCCAGTGATGGTGGCCAAATCAGCTGAACAATACAGCAGAGTGGTGGTGGCCATGCTTTACCTGCTCCAAAGATAGCTCAGGTTCCCCCTGCTGATGAGATAGAGTATTTGACTGTGTGTTTCTCCCTTATATGACGGTGCATCTGTAAGGGGAGTCTGACATCATTGTGCCCACAGGGAAGGACAGAATTGGCTCTCCCAGAAGATCAGAGCAGAAACACACCTTGTAAAACCTAATGTTGGCATTACTCATTAGCATTTGTTTCTGTGAAATGCTCACCTTGCTGCCAGCCTGGGTGATGGAGCAGCGTGAGCCTCTTCAGAGGCAGGATGAAGAGGCTCCTGGCATGCTTGTTATACATCTCCCAGCCGCTGCTCTCAGTGAACAATATCGCTAGTCCTGCTCCATTACGTTCCTGGACATTTTGTGACTGTTTTCAGGACACCATCCTACATTCTTTTGGCACACGCTCATCATCCCAGATCATCCTGGCCCACATTTCAGTGATCTGCTGCTCCTGGGAAAAAGAGTGATTAGTGTAGTTTTTCTGGGAATTACACAGGACAGACAACTGTAGTGTGAAACAGATCTGATCCTGTTTACTTCTCTTCCCCAAATTCTACTTTCTATTTCACTTTTGCATGCCATTCAGAGAATGTCTTAGACATAAGGTATTGTACACTGTGGAAAACAAATGGCAGACACCTCCCCCTCTCATCTGTGGGTAAAATGAAAATCTCATGGAGGAATGTCTAAAACCCAATCTCTTGTTTTTGTTTGCCTTTATAATGGAAGAAGATAAACACCTTCCTTTGTTAGTGCCTCTTGAAAATTTTAGAATTAAAATGCTGACTGAACTTCCAGATTTCATTTCCAGTGGGAGCAGGAAGAGGAACTCTATGGGGCACTTGGGCTGTGTTTTACATGTGCTCTTCCACAACTACTTCAGTGACTCAGGGCTGCGGCAGCTCCAGCCCATTCTCCCTTTCTCATCCTCCATCACCTCCTCCTCACACAAGCTCCAGCCCTGATCACAATTATCATGCAAACCAGCACGTTGCAGCCTCATTAATGCCTTTCAAACCTGAAGTTCCTTAAGTTCTGAGGATTTTAAATACTGACATCCATTAACAGTGTGATTTCCTGGAACACAAATGCACATTGCATACTTGAATGTGCTGAAAATAACAGCAAAGGTGGTGTCAGGAGTGTTTACATGGCTGTTGTGAAAAACGCCGCTGCACTAATATATGCCTGTTCCTTAAATTCTGTTAGCAGTTGTAAGACAGTTGGATCCCACCCATGGGAGCGTGTGCCCTCATGAAACACAATTACAATGAGAATATCTCATTATCTCATTGGCTTTAGCTTACTCTTCTGTTACCATGGTTTCAAATACACAGAGGAGCCTGAAACTAAGAGCGCTGCTAACAAAGAACATCTCCTTGTACAATGACATCAGATCGTGTTAGACAGAATAGACTTAATTAAATACCCCCCGACATAGGACAAAATATAGAAGTTGAAGATAGATACTTTTTAAAATAGCATCTCCCAGGTGTTACATGTGTCTGGAAAGCTTCACTGAGGAACAACCTGGCAGTTTCCAACCATACTGTGGAGTGGCAAACATCTGGATGCAGTTATGGCAATAAATTTATTTATAAAATTATCTGTCTCACAACCCTGAGCCCTCTCCCACCTCCCCCCACTTCCTCCCCTCCACCCAGTCGCAGCACTGTCCCAGTCTGGGTGGGTGATGCTAAGTGACTTTTGGGTAATACTCCATAAAGGATGGCAGGATGTGAGTGCCATTGATGGTGCCTAGGCTCTGTGCTGCCCTGGCCCCATGTTCATTTGACCTTTCTCCCCCTCATTTTAGCACCAGCAGGTCCCCAGGGAAGGGCAAAGATGCACAGTGCTCAGACCCCCCAGCTGGCTGGTCCTACCACCCATGTGGCTCGGCTTTGGGTTTCTAGTGGCAGCATTAAAAATTCCACAAATCATTTATTTACCCTGGAGTATATCCGGTGACATAATGTGACAATAATGACATCCCTAGTGGTGTTAATTGATTTTGTCCTGGTAGAGAAGGTAATTTGGCGTCCACAGCAGCTTCTACATCACGGACTTACTGATTGTCTTCCTGGGTAATATAACTGTTAATGAAGAGAAAACACGCTTTCCTCTTTAAAAGACAGTATGCTAATTATGACAGACAATAGACAGTCAGGGGTCATTTATTATTTTTAAACAGAGAGTTAATACTAAATGGCTGGCACGGAAATTCAAAATGACTGTAAATTAATAAGTGCAATTCCTAGCTCATGAAATCCAATGTCCCTATTAAATAAAAAGAAGGGCATTTGTGAAATATTCTAACCATCTGAATACTTGAAGGTGTGAATAATTAACAGCCAGAAGTTAACATCCACAGGCTTGTAAAAGATCTGATTAAAAGCAGTGTTCATCATCCACAAAACTATCACAGCTCATTGGGTCAACATCTCCTAATTAATGATTTCTTATTAAAGAGATAAAATGCATTTTCACAGGATAATTATTTCTTAAAAGGAAAGATTGTTTTCAGTGTAATGTGTGGAATAACTAAAACTCTTTTAATGGTGGTGACACTTGCTGGATTTCTAAGTGAGATACTGGTATGGGCACCACTGGGTCTTAGTGAGGTCCTTGGACAGCTGGCTCACCTGGAGTCTTCTACTCACAGCTGACCTCTGTTAAAACCCAACTCCAAAAGTCCATATTTTCAACTTTGCTGGAAAACACCACTATGGCAACACCCAAGCTAGCAACCAACTCTAGCTGCAGCAGCTTCTTATCTGGTCTCCCTCTATAGTTGTCCTCAAACCTAGACCTGAGGAAGGGAGAGAACCCCCTTTGCGGTGCAGGAGAAAGGCTCTTTTGCACTTTCAGTTCAGTTCCTGGTTTCTGTCGCAATATTCCAGTGACAGAAGCTGGTGGAGATAGCATGCCACGTCTTCCACCATGGTGCAGAAAGGAGCTAGTCTTTGGCAACAGTTTGTGGATCTGTGAACTGAGAAGCAATGTGGAAAGCTACAAATGAGGTTTGGACTGGGATGATCCAAACCAACATTCAGGAGATGAAAATGAAAGGTCTTATGTTATGTAGTCATCTGCTTATTTAAGTTGCCATCAGAGAAAACGTGTGCTTTCAGATACCATCTCAAAAGCAGGATATGGAGTATTAGACGAGAGAAGGATGAGAGATCAGGCAACCTAGATTTCAGCAGTAATCGAACACATACAGACTTGTCTCTTTGTCTATATGCATGCAATTTCAATTGGTACTAATAAAGTATTAGCTGAATTCACTGGAAGGGAGCTGACCTTTATTGCTTTTTGTTGGAAAACTTAAAAAAATTCATTATAGGCCATCATCAGACGTGTCATTCTAACCTTCATCTTACTCTGTCCCTCCTGTTCTCATCTCATCTTGACTAGTATTTTATCTGCAAAACAATAGCTCACTTGATGCTGCGAACTCCAGAGCTTGCAGAATCAGGAGTCCAGATACCCCACGTTCACAATACTGATTTCTTAGCTAAATTAGTTTAAAAACTGAAAAGTCTTTACTTTTTTATTTGAATTTTAGAAGCTCTCCTAGGCACTCTTTTAAGTCACTTTTCTTCAGAAGAATGTATCTATCTGTTTTGATTTGGTTTATTCTCTACAGCTGAATTTGTGTATTTATTTGGATCCAGAAATTGGGGCTTCTTGCACTCACTTCACCTGCTGCAAGATTGACAATAGCATAGAGAATTGACATTACTTAAAACTCAGAATCACCACTGAGGTGCTGTTTTCTGGACATCTGCTCCTCATTCAGCAATGTTAATGCGATTTTTTTTTTTAATTTTTTTCCAAAAATTGATTTATTAAATGGGTTCGGAGTCTGGGTTTAAGGACAGTGGTTCTTACACAATGCAATGTAACCTTGATACAGAAATAGCCATTTTTTTTAGAATGAAGAAAATATCCTTGGAAGGGTGAAGACAATACCCTATAAATTAGTAGCATTAGTGACTATGAACCATGTCAATCTACATGTTGAAGTGTGGGTGGAAATACTAGTTTAGTGCATTAAAAATCATCACAGGTTGAGTAAATTGGATCCTCACAGAAAAAGATAGCTATGCCCTATTTAACTTCCTCCCTGGGTTATAGGGTGATTGTAATCCTATAAATACGTAACTTGGAAAGATAGGCTGAGACTGGTGCCGACAGTCCTGCTTCTCCTGTGCAAGGGGAGACATCACTGGGGTTGTAAAGGTGCTGTGGGGGGTAACCAAAAAGCAACCCTGTTTTTGCACATGAATTATGAAGAAAGCTGGAGACACCCATGTCTGGTTAATCTAACAAAAGAGAGAGTAAAAGGGTAATCTCTGAGAGATACAGTGTCCTGAAAGGCAGGGAATTAATGTGGATGAGATGTCAAAAACAGTTAATAATTTAAAAGCCATATGTAATGGGCTGACAGTCTTTTCTGGGGATAGATCCGTTTATGTGGGTATCACAGTATCAGCCTGGGGTTCAGAAAGAATTGAGCTTGCCTTGTTGGCATTGCTTTGCTTTCTCATGGTGCTGGAGAGAGGGGTTAGGGCTAGAAGTGGGAATAGATGCCCAATCCCCGTGCTCCCAAGCGTGTACTGTGTCCACCCTTCCCAGTGTCCAGTGTTTTCAAGATTGTTTCTACAATGCACACAGCATGGTTACTTCACAAAATGTGTGCTCTGGGGAAGTCATTGCTGAGAGGAATAAATAGCACTGGTCTGCAAAAGGCCCAATGAGCCCACATCCATTGGACTGGGCAAGCAACCAGGAGGGGGTGAGCTGCTGCCTGCATGGCAATGGGAACCTGGACATTGTGACCTTAGGATGGTCCAGCTTGCTGGAGCAGGAGAGGACAACCAAGAGGATTTCACCAGAGGAATGCCTGCACCAGTGGCTTTTGCTGTACCATCAAATCTGCCAGTGTCACCTACAATACTCACTGGAGCAAATGTGAGTAAATTGTGGCAGAATTGGTAATTCAGGGCCGAATTCCCCAGGGGGAAGCAAGTGCTAGGTTTATTGTGGTCACGGTGACACATAAACAACAAAGAGTTGTGATGACAACATACTTCCTAAGGTTTTGGGTTTTGCTTTTAATTTACTTTTTAAGCACTGATTTCTAAGTAGTGACCTTCATTAAAAGCATCCCCTGGTGCTCATTTGCATTTAAAGAAGAAAAGTTCAAGCTCTTAAAAGTCCAAATTCTGCATGGAGTGGGGGGTGATGAACCAATATTTGTACTAGATAAATTTTGGTGACTAAATGACATTTTAGCTCTTGTTATAATGAGGGAGCAATGCGCATGCCACCTTGCTGGTTTTGAGTTGCTCTAATGAACTGGAGGTGTGTCTATGCTTTAATGATATGCTTTAATAATTTATCAATAGAGTTCGTAAGTGCTAATTTGCACTTTTAGGTGCATACTCTCCTTTTGAAGCTACTGTACAACCCTGTATTAATGTTAATAGGAACTGTGCTCACATTAAAAGGAGATTACACCCCTTAGGTGTTTAACATCTGACTTATCTAGGTCTTAAATTGCATTGCTGAATGTCACTTCTTTCATTTATTAAGCTGGCTTTTTGTTGTGCTACATGAGTGCAAAGAGAAAGACTATTTCAAGAAAGAAAAAAAATTTAAAGTGTTTTAAATCAGTGCACTAGCCTTGACTTCTTAGTCTTGGACTTAAATCTAATTTCATGGTGAGGTGAAGCAAAGTTGGCTATAGTCAATCCCTATTTAGACCTGTGCCACCAAAGAAGATGGCATAATTCACCGCAGTCACCATATGGCTACCGGACCTACAGATGTGCAAGCAGGAGGTTAATTTATGCCCAGGAAAAAGTAGAAGACCAATAGGCAGGAAGGCATATCTCCTCCACTAGCTAAGTGTTAAAGAGAGACTAATCACTTCTGGGGGCAATTTTTGCAAAAGCATCAAATGCCAGCATTTATGAATTGACATCTAATTAACATGAAGCAGGCGAAGGCCCATATTTATCTCCTGACTTAACAAATCACTTCAACAGAAATTTGAACTCTGTTTGCTTCACTGAAATTAATTGGGTGAAACTACACATTTAGAGATCAATGCAGCAAGTTTTCACCTCTTAAATATCTACTAAGTCCACATCTACTAAAAACTAGGATTTGGAAGATAGATTGAGAAAGGAAGAGTTATTTGGGTTCAAGAGCTAGGCAGTCCAGTTTGCACAGGGATATACTAACTGAAGTAGAGAGGAGTATGCAGTCCATAGGAGAGATGATTCATTAGTTACTGAAGTCATCTTCACCAGAAACACAGTCAAAAGAAGGAAGGGCAGAATGTTTGAAGTGATGGCATTTGTCTTCCAAGGTCACCATTACACATGATGGAGCCCTGCTTTCCTGGAGATGGATGAACACTTGCCTGCTGATGTGGTGAACAAATTCCTTGGTTTGCTTTGCTTGTGTGGTGCTCAGTTGCCAGCTGGGGTTAAACCATGGCAACATGTAAGGCATTCATTATATTTTTCAGCTCGTGTTCAGAGGAGCATAGAAAATAATGCAGATGAATACCAAGCACCTGCATTATATAAAATCATTCTGCTCCACTGCAAGACCTGCTCCACAGCCAGCTGTCCCTGTTACATCTCTGGAGCATACTGGGAGGTTTTGGGGGTTTGGTAGGTAGAGGTGGGTCACTCCAGCACTCCTCACTGTAGAACACGGGTGCTTTTCCTGCTATAGACATGCATGAGTTCATAAAGAAAGCCACTATCAACCTGCCAGTGGCTCTTTTGGTCTGCAAGCTCAGGTTTGTTGTCTCACCCTCTTATCAACATGCTCTGGAGGGGAAATGAGGGGAAATGACATTTGGTCAATGAAACTGATTGCATTACTGACAGCATCCACTATGGGGCCACAAAACATGGTGCCTGATCCAGAAATGATACAACTACTTCATTATTCTCTCCTTTTCAGGTGAATAAAATCTCCTCCCATGCTAATGGATCTTCCTCCACATCCATCTCTGACATGTGAAAGACACGTTTGTCCAACTTTTTCTTTCAAATGTCTGCACACAAAAGCAGACAGAAGAAAGGTCTTTGAGCTACAGAACCTTTGAGCATCACTGATTCTCATCCTTCTGAATTTGCTCTCCCAGATGCACAGGCTTCGCCAAGTGTGGCCTCATCTGTGAAACACTGTTTATCAAGCTATTTCCAGAATCCATTGGATCTTCTTAGGGTTGTCACAGTGCTCATCATAGACCAAATATAACAAAACCAGACCTTCTACCTACTTTCTCCAGCTGAAAGGATGACTCTTACACCTGCTGTCCTCTCCTTTCTCATGCATGGTCCTAGTTGAGAAGCAAATATGCTATGTCACCTGATTGCAGGTAGGGGTCTTCAAAAAGAGGTGGAGGATGAGCCAAGATGTTCCACTGAGCCTGCAGGCAAGTGATCACTCTACTCACACCAAATCTGCCTTACAATATTACTTGCTCCTTTACAAAATCCCACTGAACAAATTAAGAGTGAATCTGAGGACTGCAGCAGGGTGATGCAGATTAACAGTCAAGCTGGGACAAGCTCTGACTGTATTTCTGGAGAAGTGTTTCAGTAACTAATGAATGAAAGTGAAAACACTTCTCCCCAGTGCTCCACTGCACCTGGATCAGAGACAAGCACTAAACAAATACACACAGGAGATATTTTTTTTTTTTTTTTTAAATTTCTTGTGCATTCGCACATGATTGAATCACAGCTCAACCAAAACCGATGCCCTTCAGTATTTCCTACTACGCCTATGTGCCACTGGAGGAGGAGTGAAGAGTACGAGCACACGCTTCCCAGGGTATTAGCAACGCCCCCAGCACTGCCAGCACTCCAGCATCCAGCACCAGGGTGCTGATGCCTGTTGCAGGACGTGCCAGGAGATCCCACTCTGCTCACAGAGCCTCCTGCACAAGCAAAGGACCAGTCTCAGAAGCACAGGGAAGCAGAGAAATCATAGTTTTAAAGAAATCAGTTATGGGAGGCAGAGGATGGAGAGGACCGAGCTTCTAAGGAGCAGAGCATATTTCATCTCTGCTCCCCGTCCCAGTCCCTCCAGGACCCACGTTGGCTGTGGCTTCCGACAAACCGGAGGTTTCAATCACAGCTGCGCCGCCTCAGCCAGCACCGTGTTTGAAGATGTCATGGGAGAACGGGGCTCTCTGTGAAGCCTGAGTTTCAAGAAAATAGACTGTTCCCTGCCCCTGTTCAGAGACGAGCTCTTTAAAGCACTCGGAAACTCCACCAAAACAGCATTCCTCTCCTTCCCGAGGGCGCTGACATCCCACTGCTCTCACCTGCCTGGGTTTATGCTTCAGCATAAAGCTGGAGTTCTCCCCTCCCTTCAGAGGAAGGGAACAGTTGTGGAGGGGTCTCAAGAGCCTGTAGGAGCACTTGAACAAACCTTTTTCTGCTTTCTTCCTATTTAAATGAATTAGAAGAAAACAAAAAGAGGACTTCTTTCCTTTTTTCCCTGAGAACTTCTTTAGAGCAGACGCAGTATTTTCTGCAAAGCGGAAGCTCCAGCACCCCCCAGGGTGTCCTCCTACTCACTGAGGAAAACCCTAGCAAACCCCAGGAATGTCTCTGCTGGGCTGTAACAGGATTTTCCCATGTGCTGAGCAAGCAGGTTGGGTGAGAATCTCTCACAGGGTCTGCCCCAAACAACGATCAGCCCTGGAAAGGGCATCTCCCACAGCACCCACCAGTGACCCTGCACTGCAGGGGAACAAGGCACCTCTCCCAGTCTCATCTGTGTTCCCCACACAGCATCAAGCCTCGTTTGATTTTTTAATATATATTATTTTTAAAATAACAGTGAAATAAATCATTTACTAGGATGAAAAATGAAGTAGGTGCTTGCTGTTGGAGTTCCCTTCAGGGAGATCGCATGAACCTCTGGGAGTCAGTAGCAAGTGAGAAACTACGCATCTACACCCCCCATGCTGCATGATTTGTCTCTTTCCTAGTGACTCCAAAATATCCAGTCCTTCCCTCTGTAGAAAGCTTTTGGCGCACGAATTAACTTTCCATGAGAGAAAGCTAGCTAGTAGGAATGCCTTTACAGCTCTGGCCCTCAGTGCAGGCTGGGTGCTGGCTGGGGCAGGCACTGGGTGGAAGCTGCCCAGGGAGATATTCCAGTCTTACTTTGGCTTAGATTTTTATAATGAGAAAAGGGGGGAGTTTTACTGAACCCAAATAAAGGTGGCTTTGTGTCAAACTTCCTAAAGAAAGCAAACACATTTTTTTTCTAGGAAATTTGCTATTCATAAATATTTTTTTGCTATTCATTGATTTTGCATGCATAAATATATGATGTTAGTGACTAAAGGGTGTTTCATATTATTTAATGAAGTTACACGAGACAATTGCTGTCCTGAATTTTTGAGAGAACTACGACATTTTGCTGGGGTTCCAAGGCTCTATCTCATTACTGATGGGGACATGGGCAAAGGTGCCACATCCTTCAGGTAACTTTCTTTTCCCCACTCCATGTCACTCCAGTGCCCAAAGTCTGGAAAATACTTACATGAAGGTCTCAGCAATGGAAAAAACTTCAGCAAAAACTCCAGCATGGTTGAAGGCTACTGAAGCTTGACTGAAACAATCACCCACCCTTGGGGAGGCTCTGCGGTGATGTAATGAAGACAGAAAGCAGGAAAACACTTTCCTGAATACCAGGGATGTCCCCTAACTGAAGTGGGGTCTACATTCAGTATGTATTCACAATATTCACAAAGGGTTCAATATTCACTAATACTGGACCTCTGCTCTGTGGCTTGTGAAAGAGATTTGAAATTGAGTTATGAAAACAGGGGGGAAAAACAAACAATAGTGCAAGAGACTGAACAACATTGCTGTAAGGTGAAAATCATTTTAAAACTCATCCAAACCCTGGGCTTCTGGAAGAAGTTTTGTTCCATTGGCATAGATTGGTTTTGGGAGTTTGTAATTTCATTTTCTTTGTTTTAATCAAGACGTCATGCTTGGTGCTGGAGCACACGCTGGGGATTGGCCACATCCCCTGTGTTCCATGGCTACTGTCACCCCAACCTCACAGGTTTAAGACGGCTGCCACAGGAGATGGGCTTAGGGCTGGTATTTGGAGCTACTCAGTATTCAGTGGCATGACTTACCTAATGCACATGGATTTAATTCATTTCTGATTGATCCCATAATTACAAAATTTGTTTAAAGCTGTTATATTATCTCCTTATTTGACACAATATGGCACAGTTTTGTTATAGTATTGAAAACCAAATAAGACAACTGCAGTTGGTAGCATTTCAAAGAAATATTCCCTTTAAGATGAAATCAATCCTGTTTCAAGTTTATTCCCTTGCTTTATGATCGAGGCTCTAGGGGTGTATTTTGCTGAAAAATGTCTTTTTGATTTTTCAGAAATTCTTTAGATTAATATGCAGCTGTCATTGCAAGGCAAATCCAGACCCGCTTTCATGTGCTGCTTCTCTCCCCAGGCTGTGGTGAGTGCCTACCCCTGCCGGGGAGGCAGGCGCTGTGCCGGCGGGCAGCACTCAGCACAGCCTCCCTGGCACCTGCTCTCCTCTCACCCTCCATGCCTGGCTCTCCCCCAGTTCATGCTCAGCACCCATTTTTAAAGCAGGCTTAAAGTGTGATCCCATGACAACAGAGAGTTTTTGGCCTCTGTGTTTCTCTTGGTTTGCCTTTTGAAAAGTTATTTGACTTGCAGATAATGTCAAATAAACTTTCCAAGGGGATACTTTTGAGTAAATAGACGCTGAAGGCTGTAAGTGAAGTTAAAATATTTATATCAATATTTAACCACTTATTCTTTCTGCAGCATCCTCCAGCTGTGAGGACACATCCACCTCCCTTAGGTTTAAACTCTCTCCTGTACAGTGCTGCCTGTTCAGCTGCAGTGACGGGATGGATAGAAAATGAGCGTGGCTCAAAGTGGGGCTGTGTACTCTGCTCCCATGAGCAACTCTTCTCTGGCTGCCCCTTAGAAGGATGTCGGCCAGCACCCACCGGCAATTCCTGCTCTCCCAGCACCCGCAGTAGCCTGTTGCCAGTGGTAATGTCATGGTGAAGCTCATTTGCTCAGGGTGCTATTGCTTCATTAGTCCAAATGGTTGAAGGATGTATATGGATTCCTTTTGTCATTTTAGATGGGAAGCCACTTCCCAGGTAGATCAGCCAAATCCACCAGGAAAGGTGAGCCCATCTGGGAAGCAGGAGAGGTGCCGCAGGCAGGAGCCCTGCCCTCACAGCACCCGCGGTGGCTGGGGGCACCCCAGTGTGTCACACACAACTGCCAGACTCTGAGGATTTGTCTTAGGATTTTTAAGTTTATACCAAAACAGAATTTATCAAACCAGCAGACCAGTGTGCTGCTTTATGTCCAGGTCTTGTCTCCCACCCCAGCCAGGTTTGCGTCATTGCTCATAGCAGACTGCATGGCAAAAGCAGTACGTATAAAGCTATATTAGTCAACAGCAGGACTGATAAAAACCTATGCAGTGGGGTTCTGCTTCATCATAAAGACTGTTTCAAGAAAATACATATGAAACTGTGTCACTGCTTTTGTGAAAAGCTTTTTGACAGTCCCAACTTCATGTATTTACATAAGGTTATTCCACACGACATGCAGGAATTCATGCTTGTCATGAGGAGAGAGCAGGGGTGGCCATGAGGGATGAGGGGACATGGTAAGGGGAGAGCAGGGGCTTATGTGAGGGATGAGGGGAGATTGTGAGGTGGCAGGAGGATTGGCCATGAG
Source organism: Forpus xanthops (assembly GCA_032466535.1). Lineage (NCBI taxonomy): Eukaryota > Metazoa > Chordata > Aves > Psittaciformes > Psittacidae > Forpus > Forpus xanthops. The sequence goes on along the minus strand of JASSUY010037584.1, from coordinate 7,687 downwards.
GGGAGATTGTAAGGGGAGATCCTAACGGGAGAGTAGGGGAGGCCATGAGGTAAGTGGTGGGACAGTTGTGAGGAGAGATAGTGAGGGGACAAGAGGGGCAGCCATTAAGGGTAATTGTGAAGGGAAAGGAGAGGTGGCCATGAGGGGTGAGGGGAGATCGTGAGGGGAGAAGCAGGAGCAGTCATGAGGGAATATCATGAAGGAAGAGGTGAGGTGGTGATAAGGAGAGATCATGAAGGGGGCAGAAAGGGCAGCCATGAAGAGTGAGAGGAGATCATGAAGGGAGAGCAGGGGTGGCTGTGAGGGATGAGGGGAGATTGCAAGGGGGCAGGAAGGGTGGCCATGAGGGGTAAGGGGAAATTGTGAGGGGAGAGCAGGGACGGCCATAACAGAAGATCATGAGAGGAGTGCTGTGCTGGTTGTGAGGGGAGATTGTGAGGTGGGATCAGGGGCAGCCATGGGCTGTGAGGGGTGGCCATGAGGGTAGAAGCAGCAGCTATATAGTGTGGGGCACTATGAAGGGGCAGGTGAGGGTAGGCTGACACTGGAGATCATGAGGGGCAGCCATGAGGGGGAACCAGTTTAGACATGGTTCAGTGGTAGGCTTGGCAGTCTTGGTGTAACAGTTGTGCTCAAAGATCTTAAAGGTGTTTTCCAACCTAGCTGATCCTATGATTTTTATGATTTTTTGATTTCTCCATAGTAAAATCCTGCCCATCCACCACTGCCCTGCCTGCTACCCAGAGATGATACATGTGGGGCCTGTTGGTTACTGGCTTTTAATACCTGCTAATTAAATTATTATGCAAATAAGGCACCAAGTCCTCCTTCTATCCGTAATGAAGCAGGGATGCTGAGCACAGGGCTGGCTTGGGGAGTCCTGCCTCAGACCTGCAGGAGAGGGGACCGGGGTGCTGGGAGCAGTGTGCCAAATCACCCTGAGCTGGTTTCCATGCTATTACACCAGAGATCAATAAAAACTATTATTTGGAAGAGCTTTTGCATATTTCATTTTCTTATCTAAACTGGAGCACTCCAAATCAGGCATTTCTGCAGTTTCAAAGAATGAGAAATGCTGTTAGGGAATAATACATTAATAGCTGAAATGCTACAAACACTTGCTTTACTAAGGCTGTTACTGCACTAGTTGAATAATTCTGTTGTTTCCTGCATTTCAACATAAAATTAGCATTTGAACTGCTTTCTCAGAAGCCTTCTGCCACAGCTGGAGTTATAGAATGAGTCAAAACATGAATATATGAACACAGAGAGCACAGGAGCAAGAGTATTGTGTGCAGAAGTGCTCATCTCTCCCTAAAATTCAGCTCTTCATTTTATTATACACTGATTTCCCTTTCTCCAAATTTTCTTCATATTTCCATTTTCCTTCAGGGCAACTGCAAAGAGCTTAGCGGGGACAAGGTTTATATCGAGTATCAGGAGTGCAAGTTTAGCATAGTTGGAGGATACAAAACCCATTTGCTCTTTCTGGAAGCCAGTATCAGCAGTGTGTGTAATCAAGTGCTGAGAAATTTTGCAAAACCTCTTATCAACAAAATTTCTTAACAGGTCTGAATCCAGATGCTTAAAAGCCTTTATTTTGTGTCTACTTCTATTCCAACAGAGATGGAGTGAATATACAGATCCAGCTTAGACCAATCTTCACTACAGCTCCACTTTTAGGCACATTTCAGGTATGATACTGCTGCAGATGTGGATACATGTACATTATCCTTTTGTCTCCTATATGAAGACCTTCTACATCCTAGCCAGATTTACACTTCTGGCCCTCTGAGCCCACAACACTGCATCCCCAAGGAATGGTGAAAATAAAGGTAAACCCTCTCTTAAATGTATCTCTAACTGCATCCTGCATCCTGAGCAAAAACAAAGTACCCAAACCCCAAAATCCTGCTGTAGATGTGGAGGGTTCTAGGGAGCACCATACCCCAGCAGCAGCAGCACCAGCATGGTGAGAAACAGTGATTCTCAGAGATGCTGCTGGAAATGTTGCATATTAAAGACACCCCCCCCCCTTCTTTTTTTTTTAAATAAGTATTAGTTTTTCCTTTCCAGGGCAATATCACAGTAAATTTCTCAGTGGAAGATGCTGCATAGTACACGTACAAGGAGTATGTGCATACATTCACACAACCTATATTTTTTCCTGATGTATTTTATATAAGCAAACATTCAGAATGGGAAAAGGTGAGAGGAGCTTTAGGATGCCCACTTGTGGTAATTAAGCACAGACTAACTGAAACTTAATAAAACCAAATTAAAATGTCTATTTTCTGTGTCAGTGTCACACATCAGCCTCTGGGGAGCCCTGTTTTGTGCCTTGGGGCCACATCCTTCTTGGGGCTGGGCAGCTGGCTCCCAGGCTCATCCCTGAGCACTGTAACCCCACATCCTTGCAGCTGCTCACCACTGCTATAAGCATCTTTCAGAATAATTCTGAGAGGAGCTGGGTCTTTTCCCAAGAAATTTCCCAAATTCCTCCTCTTCCATGTGTTTTATTGACTGCAGTCTTATTATTTAAACTGATTAATGACAAATTTTGGCTGATGCCCTTCTCTCAGCAACACTCTATATAGATTTAATAATTACTGCAAAGACAAACCTCGGTTCCAACAGCAGCCATCACTTTTTGAATGGATGTGTGGATCTCACCTGAGAATGGATGTGTGCTGCAACCCCTCTCCAGCTGACAGCTGTGTATCACTGTGCTGCTTCACATCCCATTGCCATTTTCAGTAAAAAAATTGCAATTTGCAGTAAATGCATATTTGAGTGCCCCTGGGGTGGAGTATTGCTAAGTGTAAAGGCTTTTCTTTTGAAATACTCAGCAGACACCAGTCAGGAGGCAGTGAAGATTACCAGCCAGGAAGGAAGCCTTAGCAAACCAGACTTGGCTTATAGCAAACTAATTTGGGGTATGGGAATCATTGGAGATCTGATTGCATAATTATTTAATGCAGATTGAAAGCACAAGCAGCATTGCAACATTCATGTGCTGATGGACTGCGTTTCTGCACGCATGGGCGCAGCTTTTGTTTGCTGCTGGGACCACGGGAATGCTGGTGATTTACACATGTTTCAGATGAAGGATAGTCACGTGCATCTTGTGCTTACAACATTTTACATTACTCTAGATTGTACATCTGTCATGTTAGTTATTAAGTCGCTGAGGATTACATTGCATTACTGCTTAACAAGGAGATGTATTGCAGAGCAGGGGAATGCTGTGCCTGTTCCAGCAAAAGACATTGTTTTCCCACATTTCTCTAGAAAGATCACACATTATAATTACTGTCTACAGTATAACATGTAAAATGATCCCCATTTATTTCATACAATAGATACTGTGTCACTTAATTAATTTAGACTAAAGAGGAATGATCAGTATTCACTAACAACTTAACCTTTGGGACTGTAAATGAAAAACTCTCATTCTGCAGAGCAGCCAGAACTAGGACAGCACTCTTGGAGAGGTTTGCACAGAGAGGAAAACTGCCCCCATATCCCATCTTTTCCCCTAAATATATAATGAATTTTTAAAATTGACCTAATGCATCTGGTAGCCATGAAAGCTACAGCACCATGCAGTACCTTAAGACTGACCCATGAAAGAATTGTCAGTGATTTAAGGAAACCATGCACAACCATGGCCGTGCACACAAGGAAAACACCCTTACTGATGCCGGAACCATACCAGCAATACCTCTTTCTTTTCCTACTACCATAATTTGTCTTAAATTTCATAATTTCTTATATTTTGTCTGTTTGCTTGGTTGGTTGGTTGGTTTGTTCTTAAAATATAACAGGAAAGTATGAAGGCACACCTCTAAAGATGATGCTTATGGTGCATGGAGCACCACACCAGCCACCGCCTGAAGTGGTGACGCTGCCTTTTAGCATTCCTGTCCCTGCAGAATCCATTTCTATATTATGGAGATTTCTGCAGACCTTAGGCCATGAGTATTGAACAGTCTTCACCTCTCACAGCTTCTCATTGACCCAGAGTACAATACAGGCTTTTTTTGAACATAAAAGCATCATTGACAACCCCTATATTACTTCAAGATATTGTTTACCCATGTCCTAGAGGAGACTTAAACTTGCCACTAATTAGATGTACGTTACGGAGGCCAAGACTTCAGGTAGTTACCACAGCTCCTTTGTCACCACTACCATTACAAACAATCTTTTAATCATGATTACACTGGATTTGATGAGGGCTGAGCTAGCACCCTGTGTTTTGTTTGCCTTTTATTTTGCCTGGGGTGCATTCCCTGCCCCACGTGAAGGGCATGACGCTATCATCAGACCCCAAGTTGCACCAGCAAACCTTCACCATATCTTATACCTTGCTCTCAGTCTTTCCTCCCACATTAATAGCTCTGTGTATTTACTGCAAACACTATTTTCAGCATGCATTAAATGAACTATTTTAATCACAACTAGCAGAACTCTTCACTCCTAAACAATTTTTCTTCTTGGGAGATGTGATGTGCACTGGAGGGTTGGGTTAGCTTCCGAGATGCTCCTCAGTAAATTAGTTGTGGAAAAGTCTTTCATTTCAGCCTTTATCAGTGGAGTATTTAAATATAACCACATAGCCTTCATTAGATGTAATAAAATATTCTCATCTGTATTACTGGGTTTGATATAAGTGGTTTGTCTCTCAAATGCATTATAGTTCTTTTGATGTTTAGTGATAGGGTAATAGATTAAATTGTGCATTGAGGTCAAGGACAGACATTGATCCATTTAAACAAATACTGCTATTAATTAGAGGTGGACTTGCACTAAAATACCTGGCCTTCATGAGACACTTCAGACACCCCTGAAGAACTGGCATGAGTAGTTTTTTCCTTATTTCTCCAGCCAGCTCAGCTCAGCCTACTACAGTCCCTACCGCCTTTCTTTCCTGATGTAGTAGATATAAGTCGGAATGTGGCACCCTGCAAGTGCAAGGGGCAGGAGAGAGGTCACAGTAATGAACCACAACAGCATTAATTTCCACATCTCTATCAGAGGATGCTCAAACTCAGAAAGGTCTGAACCACAGCTCATGTGTATCCTCCTCAGTGATGGGCAGCCATGTTGCCAGTGCCTCCAAGGACTGAGGCTGCCCTGTGCTGCTGGCTTCACATGGGCGAGGGATGGCTTCTGCCCCTGAACTCACAACACACCAAGGATAACAACCTCAAGGACAACCTCGAGGATAACCTCTAAGACAACACAAAGGATAACACCTTCTCTGTCAGCACCTTCACTCCACTTTCTATCAACCATCTTGCCCTTTTTCTTCTCTCTTTTTTAAAGCTATTGCCTAGTCAATTCTTTTTAAGCAAAGAAGATTTTACAAAGTGTCATGGGCCATTTCCTGTGTCTATAAACATTTTATTACTCAGCCAATATGGCCAAATCATTTGTCTCATCTCCAAGACCTCAAACACAACAAAACAATTCCCCTAAATCCTCACTCTCAAGTGCACAGTCATTTCCTTGCTACCACCAGATCACTTTAATGCAATCAATGAGTTTATGCAAGTAATATTAATCTGTCAAGAAAAGTCTTTCTATATTAGAGAAGTGATTTTATTAAAATGTTTCAAACAACAACAAGCAAATAACTTAAACATACAGGGTGGGGGGTGGAGGGAGGAAGTAACGGATAAGAGATGATAGAAAGCCCCCCTGCAAAGACTGGGGGCACAAGGGATGTCTTGGCAAGGTCTGCTCTTTACCTGAAGTGTTTGCCTATGAACAACAGGCTCCTGAAAGGTTATGCTTCTCCCAGCATTATTTGCAAGCAGTTTGCTCTGACAAACACATGGCGTTGTTGACAAATAATTCCTATACTGTGAGCTCCCAGCATTCTTTTGCCCAGATTCACTTGCAAGAGCAAAACCTTGCCCAACTGTATGTCCTCGTGCTTTCCCATGTGGTTTTAGGGATGTTGCCTGGGAGCTTTGGGGCTGGGAGGCTACAAGGAAAGTGTATATTGTAGTGGTGCATACTGTGCTGAAAGTGCATACTGCCCCTGTTGCCCTTCCTGTGGTGCCCATGCCGCTGGCTCTGCCTGTGGTGCGGAGGAAGGAGGCAGGCAGCAAGCATACAAAGGCTGATCATAGTCCCATGTGAAAAGCCTGACACAAACACAAAGCAAAGGCAGGATAATCCAAACCTACTGCTGAGAAGTTGCAGAGGTTATCCATCATTGTCAAGGCTCCCTTTGCAGGATAAGCCATCAGAGCAACTCAGAATACCAGTAGCTGTAGCTGTTCCTATATCTTAAGGATGGCCTTTTCAGAAGGTATCAATAATAACAATAACAACAGATCCTTCTTTTTAAGGGTCTCATCACACTGAAAGCTTGCTTGGGTTAAAGACAGCACTTTTACATAAAGATAAAAGAATTCAGTTTCCCCAAGATGTGGTACCAAAAATCATATTAGAGAGTTGAGTAAGATAAACATTTAATATGCTCCCATCATACACACATTTTTAAGTATGAAATTAAATACTGAATAAAGAAGGCTTAAAATAAAACCTGTCTCCAGCTCTGTGCTTGGGGCATCTTCAAGCAGCAGTGGTAACTGCCAGGATTGCATTAATTTGTTGTCAGCTACATCAGATTCCAAAGAAAAACAAAAGTAATTTGTCTTTTGCAGGCAGGACAATTGAACTGATGCATGCTGTCATGGGGAAGATGAGAACAGATACACTCAGAAGGTTAATACATCTGGAATATATTTTACCATCTATTCTAAAAAAAATGCTGTGTGTGGGCAGCAATTTGAGTTGGCACCATAGGCCTGCAGACCTTGGCGCAATGCAGAACCCCTTCCAAGCCCCTTTAGCTCATATCCTTTCTAAATTGAGCCAGACATGGTATACAGTATGGAGCAGGGGCGCACATCAGCTATCTAGGCTTAATGCAGAGTGATTTGTCTAAAGAAAAAAACTCATGTTCTTTTATAAAGATGTGGATTTTACACAGGGCAGGGATGGACTGTGCTCTACGGGCAGCAGGCACCAGCAGAGCAAGGTCTTGGCTGGCCACAAGATGTTCTGCAGATGGAAATCTGTTTGGCAGGAAGCATGGAAGATGAAAGGGCTTCTGCTGCAGATTGTCATTGCACTAAGCAGTACGACTTGTACTTTAGCAGCACCTAGATATGTGTTTTAGTGCCTGGGCAGTGCAGTAGGAGTCCATGAGTGCCTGGGCTTGCATGCCCTTCCTGCTGTAATGCTCCCATGGCAGCATCAGAAAAGACAGCAAATGGGCATTGGAGAGTTATATGCACAAGAAATCAGTGGGTTTTGAGGCCAATGGGCAGCAGCTTGACATCCAAGTGTTTCATTGCAAATGTTTGGCTGAGACATATCTCCCAGGACAAGCCATGGCACCTGTCCCACTACCAGACAGCTCAGCTGCTCTGAGGTCACAGTTTGCAGAAGTTACTGCAGTTTTATAGGCAAAAATGAGCAAAAGATGTTGTTTTTCTCTGGAGAGCTTTTACCCTCTGGCAGGAGCACTGCTGTCTCCCTGGTGTGGCCCACCATCCTGCAACAGTTCCCCACAGCCACACATAAAAGAGAGAGCTGGGGCTGTTCAGCCTGGAGAAGAGAAGGCTGCGTGGAGACCTCATAGCAGCCTTCCAGTATCTGAAGG
>JASSUY010037583.1:6907-17694 GCA_032466535.1 Forpus xanthops | reverse complement strand
AGCTTCATTAAGGAATGAGCGTCTCCTACCTGTAGCTGGTTCATGTTGAAGTTTCTCTTCTGTCCAGGCTTGCTCGGGATGCTAAATGAAAGGGGTCACACTGCTGTTTTGTTTGAATCCCTACCAAACTCCTGCCTGTTCGAGAATCAGAGATAAATCTTTCAGTGGGTCTGTAGTACTAAACCCGAGCAGCTGTACTCAGGGTTAACTGTCCCCTGGGCTTTTCATGTGTGCATAAGGCATGGCTGCCTGTGCAAAACATGTTATTCCCTTAATCTGCTTCCCAATGGGCTACCTGGGGTTTCAGCTGATAAGTGTCCTGACTGTTTTCCTCTGGACCATCTCATAAAACCAGCGTGTGCTATATTTTAAAGCAGTGGGCTACATCTCAGGAATGAAATCTGTCCTTCATACCACTGAAGGCTTGAATGCAATATCTCCACACAGTATTCTCTGCTAGGTTTTTGTATCTAAAAGCCTGGTGGGATGCGTGCCCATCCTGAGAGCAGGTACTAGCTGTGCTTGTGTCAGAAGATGCAAACAATAAATCATAGACTCGCAGAATGATATGGGCTGGAAGGGACATTAAAGGAGGTGGATAGTGCCTGGATGGATGTTGAGTATGTATCTCTGCCACCCTGCTTACACAAAGGCAGCATGTCATGCTGGGGTAGGAGTCTGCAACGGATAACTAGCTTTGAGATGTAAGATAGGGATCTATATGTCTTTAACTCAAATGCAGTACTAGGCTATTGTGGCTTTATGTGTGCTGTTAACTCACTTGGAGCTGGCTGGGGGACCTGTGCAGTGTACTACTAGGCTGTGCAGATTTTGGAGGTCCTACCAACCCCTTCTGCTCTTTCACTAGTGTTAGGTGGGATTAATGTTCTGGGAATTTTATCCTGTAGTTTGGCTTTATAAAGTAAATGAGATTAAATATTGCTTAAAGCTAAGCCTTTGCCTCAGCACTGCCCTGAATGCAGAGAACTGAGGAGGACTCACTCTGTGGTGCTCTCGCTGCTGATCTTTCATCCTGTTGCCCAAGCACTGGTATTTATGTTATGTTTCCTGAACAGGCACACTGATTTGAGCAGGGTGTATAACTGGAGGATACAAAGTGAAGGAAAGCAAAATGAAATGCATCACTTGGGAATCGCTGTTGGGGGAGCAGCCGGCGTGAGGGCTTGGAAAGGGGATTCCATCAAAATAATGCATCCACACAGTGACAAAGGATTAAGGCTGGATCTGCAAGTGAAACATAAGCTGTACCAACACTGCTGAGAGGCAGCACTCCTGCAACAATGCTGATTTTAGGCATTGCTGGGAAAGAGAGAGAAAGAAAATGCTGCCTTTTGACCCAGCTACAATGGCTCTAAACAGAACTAATGTATGCAGCAGTGGTGTCATGCTGCAGTGCAGTCAGCACCTTGCTTTTAGTATCACTGCTGTTTATGCTGCTGATGCGCTGAATTCAGCATTTATTAAATATAGAGAGTGCCTAGTTTCCTGTAGCTGTATAAATCTGGGTTCAATATACATGTGGGTGTCTATAGACTTACTGTATCTTTAACACCAATTCACAACACTTGTGTAATAATGGGCTCATGACAGAAATCAAGATTTGCCTTTGAATGAATATATCTTTTATAAAAGGAACCACAGTGAAGCAGCCCCGTGAGACATGCAGTTGGTTTTTCATAAGGTTTTATAGTGCTTTCATCCTCCTGGGATGTGTGTGCTTCCCATTAGTGCATTCCCCACCGCCCCTGCCATCTGTCACAAGTGATTTGCTCTTTCTCGTCTTATCTCCCACAGAGGAGAACTGTTTCTGGACAGGATTTTTTGCTTGAGTTTCTAATTCTCCTTGCAAGTTTTTTCCTTTCCTGCTCACTGCTTGTACTGGGGAAAGCAGGGCTAAAGCTTCATCGCCTGCTCTGGCTATGGGGGTAGGTGACATCTGTGCTCTGATGAGATGCGGGGTGGCATTGGCACCTGGGACTTCTTACACATAACAAAAGCATTCCCAGATCTTGTGAGCACCTGTTAGAACTTCTGGTTCCCACTATTCTTTACCAATTGAATGGATCAGAGGCAATCAAGGCACCTTAGTGGAAATCATAGAATCTCAGAATGGCTTGGGTTGGAAAGGACCTTACAATCATTCAGTTCTAACCCCCTGCCATGAGCAGGGAAGCCTCACACTAGGCCGTGTAACCCAAAACTCTGTCCAACCTGGTCTTGAACACTGCCAGGGATAGAGCATCATCATTCCCCTGCCGATGATCTTGGATCATAGCTTGAAAGGGTTGATGCTGAGGGAGCTCTGACTTCCCAGTGTCAAATCCTTTGAGAAACAGAAGCAGTGAGGTTTTGAGTCTGAGGCAGGGCTCTCTTTTGATGTAATCATCTTCTAGTACTGTTTGGCAACACTGGTGTTGAAACCCTCACCTGTCATCTTGTAGGTGCCAGTAGCAGAACCCCAGTCAACCCCTACCAATTATCCATATGGAAGATTTTATTCCTGTGATGGCTTTTCCATTAACAAGAGCCAGTTCAGGCCTGGAGATGAGGGTGGGCGCATGGAAAGTTACCTGGGAGTTAAACCTGCAGCTGCTTCGAGTTTCATTACCACATCTATTCACCATCACACTCACTAAGAATATACTTTCTTTTTCCTCAAAATCTTCCTGTGAAGTCGTTTCCACAAGGGCTGAGTCACTGTGGGGAATCTTATAGCACGTAATCACCTGGGGGGTTATTTCCTTGGTGGAATAGCTAGAAAATCAAGTATGGCTGGCCACTGGGAAGGAGAAGAAATTCCTGCCTGTATCCACAACCATGGAGAGGTAAGGCATGGCTGATGGCCAGATGCAGCAGATGAGCCAGGAAGGCCAGGTGGTTTGTTTCTATGATCACCACCTGTGTGGTGCAATGCACCACTCAAGGCTTTGTCATCATCTGCTCCTTCGAAAGAGTTTCCTTCTGAGCCAGCTTAGGCTTTAGCTCTGAGCTAAATCATGTCAGAAAGGTGTTTCATATTGTGCTAATTATCATTAAGAAGCAGGGATTAGCTGCCTTTCTTGTATTGCATGGGGATAATTTGACATTGGCATGACTTCTGAGTCTTTCTGATTGAAGTGTTTGAAAAGCTGAGGTCATGGCAGGGCTCCTTGCAAACATCCCCTTCAGCAGCTCTTGCTGGGCTGCATTTCCAAGGCATCTCAGAGCTTTTTGACTTTTCTCAGGCAAAAAATGGGGCAAAAAAAAAGGGAGAAGGCCCCAGCTGAGCTTGGAAACCTTTGTTCTTGGTTGAGAGCAGGTTGTTTACTGCTCTTGATGCAGGAGCAGCTCCAAGGCTGTGAGTTTTGATGTGTTCATCGTGGCTTATCGGCACCACGAAGGCTTCTGCTACATCAGAGGAGGCAGAACCCCCCGTCCCAATTCTCCTGTGTGGGAGAGGTGATCTAATCATCTGTGCTACCTCGGGAACCAACCAGGTAGATGCTCTTAATACTCAAGCAATCAAATCTTCCTCCATATGCTTAGAAAAACTCATGTGTCTACCACCTCTGGAGGCAATTAGTCAAAGAGCAGAGTGGGCTGCAAAGTGTGTACTTGTTGCTGCAATAGTTAACCAAGAGGCTAAATCAAAACTAAAGATGTTGACGTGCATGTTGAGGGATGTAAGCCCTATTTCTAGCTGAGCTGCCAGCATGGGGAAGGTTGCTTTGATGTGTGAAGTAGGGAAAAACTCCTTATATAGAGATTTTAGATTCGATGTGGGTGGGAAATCTGGGAAATCTCCTGATGGAAGAATGCAAGTCTTGGTATCTTTTATAATAACATGAAATAACTTAAATATGAAAACTTCTACTTTTGCTACAACTGGTATAATATTTCCTTAAATCACGATCCTCTGGATGTGGTTATTGTAAAGGCCTTTTCATCTTCAAATGGCTTTGCAAATTTTATCTGACTGGATTGCCTTGGAAACACAGTAAAATTGAGGGCGAAATATTACCTTTCTTTGTGTCCTCCTAGGTAATGCGTTCCTCTTTCATCCTTATGTTAGATGAATGACTCTAGTTCTCCATAAAATTTCTTTTCGCATCCTGGTAGGAATCCCCTCTGGAATAGTTTATCATGCGCTGTAACATGAATATGAGAATAAGTTTGTCTTCCTTTCAAATTTCAACCTCAAAGTTTTCGTCTGTCTTGAAGACTTCCCTTGGCAGCCATCGTAAAAGACGCTGTTAGTGCCTCTGTCAAACTATAGGGAAGGGTTTCATTACAGCAGGCTTGGCCTAGGAGCCGATGTTAATCTTTCAGCTTCCCTTTAAAACAGGATCTGAATGTGTGCTAGTGTTATGAAGTTAAAGCTGTGTAACACATTATGGATCCTGGTCTATTTTCTATCACCCGATCGTCTCTTTCCAAGGAATGCAGAGGCTTTACTTGCCTCCAAGAGGAGACAGCTCTTAAAAATACTGCCGGCACTCAGCTTGCTTGCTCATTTATTAAGGCAAATGGGCAGCAAAAGGGACTGTGTCTCCCTTTTCCCCTTTGCATTGCCTAGAGGAATACAGGAGCTGTGAGGTATATAATATAGTAGCTGTAGCACACTGGGAGTGCGTCTGGTGCTGGTTCAAGTAGAAGTCACAGGGCTTGATACAAAAATTATCAGCTGAGATTGTTTGGTTCGTGTTTCACAGGAAGCTGGATGGGATTTAAGAACAGTCCCTTCTGGTTCTAAAAGTCTACCAAAGTTATAAATGTGCAGTCTAGGCCAAGTGTCTTTAGTATTGTGGGCAGCAATTCTGGGTGCTGGAGGTTGTGGCTGCATAGCAGTCTGATGGGTGGAAAGATGCATTGGAGTTAGGATGCATGAAGATCATACATAAGTCCTGGCTGCTTCTAGGTTTGGGGTTTTTTCCATGGCATATGAACTTGCAAAACATTTATTTGGCTTAGGCTTACATGGTAATAAGAACTCTGTTTCGTATTGTGAGATGTTTCCTTCTCTGGGAGTCCTTAAAAACAGGTGTGCTCTGTGATATGTAGGTGCTCAGTACTGCATGCCACGGGCAGAGAAAGGGCATTGTGAAGCAGCACCTGAGACTGGAATGCAAAGCAATAGGATCTAGCAGTCATGTCTGCAGGAATTGAATTGGTCGGGGGTTTGTACCTGTTACATCTACTGTCATTGTAAGCAAAATTCCCAGCACTGCTGTTGGATGAATTTGAAGTCCTGAGCGACTGCAAACAGGGCTCTAGGCATCTTTCAGATGATTCAGGATGCAGTCCTGTGTTGTCCTGTAGTGATAGAACGAGGGGTGATGGGTTTAAACTTAAACAGGGGCAGTTCAGGTTGGATATATGGAAGAAGTTCTTTACTGTGAGGTTGATGAGGTGCTGGCACAGGTTGCCCAAAGTGGTAAATACACCATCCGTGACAATGTTCAAGGCCAGGTTGGACAGAGCCTTGGGTGACCTGGTCTGGGGTGAGATGTCCCTGCCCATGGCAGGGGGTTGGAACTGGATGATCTTAAGGTCCTTTCCAACCCAAACCATTCTATGATTCCATGATTCCATGACATGGAATGAATGTGAATCCTCTGGCAAGGGGTCAGGTAGTGCAGGCTTAAACAGTGGAGCTAAATGCAGCACCCAGGAGGAAGTTGGGGTGTATAACGTTGTGTGATGTTTGAGGTGTGCATGTGTGTGGTTGTACAAACATGGCCCCAAGGGAGGGATGTTTCTGCACCACTGGACAACCCAGATGTCCATGGGAAGAGTGTGCACATGTGAACTGTGTGGGTGTTGTTTGTATAGCATCACAGTGGAGTGAGCAAATCTGTAACCTAACCTCACCGGCTGGGCCAAGCTATGAGAAAATGGGTAAAGCCATGGAGAAAGAGGATACACAGTCTGCCTTGGAGGTAAAGTTTTTCCATTTGACTTCAACTGCAGTTTGAACCATGTCCTAAGTTAATAGTATTTACACCCATCTAAGGGAGGAGGCCTTTGGTTCTGTAATGAGTCTGCACTTCGCTCTGCCGTACCTTTTTGCTTTTTGAGTTTCTCATGCTCTGGACAACCTTGGATGGGTATTTATAGAGCAAGAACGTGTGAATCCTTCACCCTTCAAACATGTGCTCGGCCTTAGGAACTATAATGATTCATATCCTTGTCTAATCACCATTGATTATATGCGGAAAACTTGGATAAGTCTTCTGAGAGGCTTAAAAGGAGATGTAGATCTAGATTCCAAAATAGCCATATGTGTTGTGACTCATTCCTTCAGATGCTGTTCATAAAAAAATCAATTATATGGTCACTTTGGCTACCAGGAGGGATCTTTTCTGTTGGCCATTTATTTTCTAAATCTGTACTTTATAACTCTTAGAAAATCATAAAATGCTTACAAATTAAATAATATTTTTGGCAAGAAACACCTTCCATAAAGACAGATATGTGGTAGTTTGTTTAAAAGCAGGCTGGGATCCTAGAACATGCTGAAATTTTTAACATTGGTATGCTAAAAACACCTGGCAGAGGAAAGGGGAAATGCAAAGCATCTGGAGGAGAAAAGTGAGGCTGCAAAATGGGGGGGCAGTTGTTTGTCTGGTGGTTGGAGCATGGTTGCATGCTTGACTCCCTCATTCCTTGCCCAAGTCATGTTTTTATATCTGATGGCTAGATTAGAAAGCTCAAGTCCTTGCACTATGATTACATACCACCTTGTGCTGTCTGTGTGTGGTTTCAATGTCAGGTGATAGGGAAGGGTTGAGTGGTCTTCCCAGTGTGAAGGTGGGGTCAGGAATCCAAACAACTTCTCAAAGCCACATATAACCTCCTTGTCTCAACATATTACCACCCCTGGCATTGTTCAAGGCCAGGTTGGATGGGGCTTGGAACAAGCTGCTCTAGTCGAAGTTGTCCCCACCTGTGCCAGGAGATTGGAAGTGGATGAGCTTTAAGGTCTATTCCAACTCAAGCCATTGTATGATTATACCTACATACGTGTGGCTATGGCAGAAGAAATTATGTTGACTGCTGTAGATTACCATGCTAGGCAAAGTGATTAAGAGATGCTGAGAAGCTGGTTTGTGACACAAAATGCAACTGATGGGTATAGAGTCTTTATAAAATGATGTAGTTCTTTTTGTAGTCATCTGATACTGCAGTTGGCTCATGCCTGGGAAATGGGAATATCTTTATGAAAAGGTGAGAGTTGCTATTCATTCTCTGGGCTAAACCAGTTGAAAGACTGGCACTGACTGCTTTCTACCTATAAAATAAGCAGACCTTTTCCTGCCTTCTCTGTAAATCGGTTCTGCTTTTGTGTTGAAGAACCATGGGTCATCACTACCAGCGTTACCCTGCTGAGGGTGGCAGGATGGTGTGACACTTATGGCACTTCTGCAAACCTTCAGTTCAGGATGGTTTGTGATGCTGTTGACCTTGGGCTATAAGTATGAATAAAAAATATGAATGCAAAAGGAGGAAATCTGGAATGTATCCTTGTCAGAAAGCATTGCAGTTGCTACAGCTAACAAACTTTATCTCCTGAATATGAAGAGATTGATTATCACATAGCAGATAAACCTCAGAGCAGCCTTCCATTATCTGAAAGGGGCCTATTAGGGATGTTGGGGAGGGACTCTTCATTATGGAGTGTAGTGATAGGACAAGGGGTAATGGGTTCAAACTTAAACAGGGGAAGCTTAGATTGGGTATGAGGAAGAAATTCTTTTACTGTAAGGGTGGTGAGGCACTGGAATGGGTTGCCCAGGGAAGTTATGAATGCTCCATCACTGGTGATGTTCAAGGCCGGGTTGGACATAGCCTTGGGTGACATGGTTTAGTGGGAGGTGACCCTTCTCATGGCAGGGGGGTTGGAACTAGATGATCTTAAGGTCCTTTCCAACCCTAACTATTCTATGATTCTATCTCAGAGGTGCTCACTGTGTGTTTGCTCTGAATAAAATACAACTTAGCAACCAGCTGCCCGTGCCTCCATATGTCAACATGACAGATCCACCAACCTTTCCCGAAAGCCTTTTGATGTCATGTGGCTGGTGGATGGCTTGATTAGGAGTCCCTCATGAGATTCAGGTCTGATCTTCAGATAAATCTCTTTGCATGCCTTGCCCTCGTATTTGCACTGCCTGCTCCATGTGTAGGACATCCATTGACAGAAACCCGCTCCGGAGCAAATGTTACCCTAACATAAACACACTGCTAGATTTCCTGATTTTATTTTTCTCAGGCAGTATATATAATCTGTTTTTTTGTCCTTGCTCAGCCCTTTGAAATATTGCTAGGCTGCTCACCGATCTTATCTTACACAAATATTTACACGCAGTTGTACTTTGTGATGCATGATTTAAATTGCCTTTGCTGCATGAGTGTGATCCAGCCTTCTGGTCCTGGGGTTGTGAGGAGGCCAGCCCATGACACATGCCCCATGGAGAATTCTTGCTGACTCAGCCAGAAGGCTGCCAGTATCTCCCAGAAATAACCCATATTGCCATAAAAGCTTCTGGCCATCTTCTGCCACCTTTCTTTGCATAGCTTGATCTACTGTCTGCTGGATGAACATGGTGTTGCTCTTGCCTAGAGGAAGCTGTAGATGATACGAAGCGGTGGCTTTGTTAACCAGTGAAATTACTCCACTATCCTGTTGTTTGCAAGGGCCTGTGGGATAGATGGGTATGACTGGGTGAGACAGGCTGCTAGGGCTGCCTGTGGCAGTGCTGAAGGGGTGGGATACACTGGGAGCTTCCAAACAGCGTTGCCCCAAAACCCTATGTTGCACAGCACTGAATATGGAAACAGCATTTCACTAATTGATACTGATTTTTAATCATAATAATAATAGTGTCTAGCAGCAGGAAGAGGGGGATTCTGTTTTTACAACATCCCTTCAGACAGATATTAGAGGAAAGTACTTTAAAGCATTCCACTGTAATATGTGGATGCTTTCGTTCAAACAGAAGCCATGCGTTTCAAGCAGAAGTTGCTGGGTGAGGCTGTAGTCTCTAGAGGGTCAGAGGGAACATTTGTGGCGGTTCCCCTGCCCTTAAAATGTAAGAATTTGTGCATTTCTGTATTTATGAATACATTTTTCTGTGCGTAAGTCACTGGGCACTATTTAAAGTGAGTCATCTGAGGGAAAGATGCATCACTCCTGTGAGCTTTTACTGGAGGCTCAGAACTAACACTTGGTCAGGAATGGTGGGGAGGTCACTGGCTTTGACTTTCTACTGTTTAACCCTTTCTTAGGTGTCCAAAAGTCAACCCTGCTGCACTAATACAGTAATCAGCAATCTGGCCTGAGTTGTGATGCTGCTTAAACTATTAGTTTATAAATACCAAAGCATAGAAGGAGTTAGGGGGAAGGCAATGGATCCAACTGATGATAAAACAGCTCAAAGTAACTCTAGTGATGGGTGATTCTGTTTTCATAGAGGCCAGCAAAGTTCACCAAAGCCCGTTAAGGCTTCTGAGCCAGGTCAATGGGCTTTGGATCAGGCGCTTCGTCAGGATGGCTGCGTGGTGAGCCGTGTACCTAATACACTTTTAATGAAAATGTTATCCTCTGGAGCAAGGCCAGGTACAACCATAGCAGGAGCAAAGACCCTCCATTCCCTAGGAATCACAGGGAAAGATATTACAGCTATTTCATAAGCCTGTGTGTTTTAGAAGTCCATGAAAACCAGCCCACATCAACAGCAAAATGAGCAGACTTCAACGTGGACACGTCATTTAATCACAGTTTAATAAGGCTCCTGTATCAGACTTTCGTAATGAAACCTTAGGGTAGAACCAAACAAAGGGGTCACTGTGGGAGAGAAGAATGTAGCCTTTGAGTCACAGTTTCATTTTAGGGTTCACCGTGTTTCGTTTTCAGTAAGCTGCTGGTGAAATGAAATGCTTTCCGCATGCCAACTGTTACCTCATAAATGGTCTTTATGAAAAGTGATTTGTGATCACAAGATGATTATCAGCCTTCTTGGCCAAGCTCCTGTGAGAAGCATGAGTTCTTCTTCCCTCAAAGAAACCTTCAGGTATTCAGGCCTTTAACAAGTGCTCCCGAGAGGTGTTTAGGGCCTGGATGACAAAAGGGTGTCGCTTTAATCAGACAGCAAGCTGTTGGGAGCTAATAAATTGGCCTGGGACAAATATGCTCAATCTGGTGGTCTTGGTTATGTTGAGAGTAAGTGGGAGCAATGGCGTATCAGGTAAGGATGACTGCCTGCAGTGAGGACCAAAACCTGCTGTGCCTAATGATGCCAGAGGATGTTCATCCCCATTGGGGTTAATGGTCTCCCAAGTCTCCATGTTTTGGGAGGTTGGTGTGTGAGCTGGTAACTCACAGGAGATGAAGATGGCAGTGAATGATCTGGAGAACATCAGTGGTGATGGTGTGCAGAGGATTAAGGTGCCTTTGCTGTTGGCCTGAGACTCTTAATGTTGCTATTCCTCTTGCTTAGCAGAGTTCTGATTATAGTGTGGTCCATCCTCTCTCCTTATTCTGCAGAGCTGAGGTGAGGGCCCAAGACCTCACCCTGTTACAGCTCTGACGGGCAGCATTGGCTGAAGGTGTATCTGACTGTCTCTGTCAAAAAGAAAACCCAGCCTCTGAGGCTTTCCAAGGTGTGAACTTCATTGGTTCATGCAGCACCTGGAAAGCTTTGGCCCAGAAGTGATAAAGGGAACATGCTGCAGCTGTTCTATCCAATTACTGTTCTTCCATGCAACTATGTGAATAGAAGTGCTAG
>JASSUY010037582.1:9093-19803 GCA_032466535.1 Forpus xanthops | reverse complement strand
CAAACTTAAACAGGGGAAGTTTAGATTGGATCTGAGGAAGAAATTCTTTACCGTGAGGGTGGTGAGGCACTGGAATGTGTTGCCCAGGGAAGTTGTGGATGCTCCATTGCTGGCGGTGTTCAAGTCCAGGTTGGGCATAGCCGTGGGTGGCATGGTTTAGTGTGATGTGTCCTAGCCCATGGCAGGGGGGTTGGAACTAGGTGATCTTAAGGTCCTTTCCAACCCTAACTATTCTATGATTCCATGAAACAGATTCGGCCTCTACATTCTGCAAACTGCAGGTTTTGGAGCTAAGGAGGGTATTTTGTCTCTCTAAGTTTGTATTGATACACAAAAAATAGTTCTAAAATAGCTGTTTTAACCACCTCATATGTAAACTACTGTAGATTTTTTTTATATTAATCTATATTTCAGCCTTACTGAAGACCACGTATTGCAATTCCTGTTTGCTTAATTTTTCCCCCAGTTTTACTCTAATCAAGCTTGGATTTTGTAAGCTTAGAAGGCAAAGGTGTAAGCAGGTCTACCTAAAAGGGCTCTAACTTTGGCACACGCAGCTCTGTGTGGCAACAATTAACAATTTAAACTTATCATTGAAGGAGAAGGTGCCTATATTGATTATTGCAGCTTAAATACAAGGGAGAAGTTCTTTACTGTGAGAGTGGTGAGGCACTGGCACAGGTTGCCCAGAAAAGTGGTAGAAGCTCCATCCCTGGCAGTGCTCAAGGCCAGGTTGGACAGAGCCTTGGGCAACACAGCCTAGTATGATGTATCCCTGCCTATGGCAGGGGGTTGATACTAAAGATCTTTAAGGTCCTTTCCAAACCTCACCAGTCTGTGATTCTATGACTTTGTATAATGATCTTGTGGTGCCTGAAGGTTAAAATATATAAAAAAAATAGTACATCAGTCAATATTTCCCCCTCTCTTCCTCATGATAAGTCATCTGAATGCAAGGAATGGATGCACTGTACAGGTATTGGTAACATTTCACAGGGCTGTACTGCAGTGCTTCATGTTCCTGTCTGACCATGGAGACTTCCACAGAACATTCCTCCAGGGTGGGAGACAGATGAACTCTGAAAAGCATGGCAATAATTTTTGATACAGAAATAGATTAGCAAACTGATACAGATGCTTACACAGCATTACATCAACCTATCAGAGGAGTGAATACCGCTTATGCTACATCTATGTATGTGGAGTGATTTCCACATTTCAATTAAGGCTAAAAAGGACCCTAGATCAAAATTTTTCACCTCCAAGATTAATGCTGTAGTCTGAAAAGAAAAGTAGGATTTGGTGCTGTAGCTGTTGAGTCTTGGCAAAAACCACAGTCCTTTATGTGTGGGACCAGTGCATCCTGTACACACTGACCAGCAATAATGCCTCAAGGGCTGTGAGCTCAGGATTGTCCAGCCTGGAGATTTCAAGTGGTTGTAGGCAGGAGAGAAAACAGATGTTTGGAAAGCAACTTTTATTGATTCCCCCTCCTCTCCTGAAGCGTGGGCCCAAAACTGGGTGCAATCATGTAACTTTACAAATGCCATCTAGACTGAAAGCATGAACTCTGCTATGTCAGACATTACATTCCGTTTGTACTGTCATTTGAATGTCACTCTTGTACTAGGGCATTGCCTCTTGCGCTTTTAAAACTGAACCATGACATTGCATTCAAATATACCCAGGACTCGAGATGCAAATTCTAATCCAGCTTTTGAACCTGGAGCTGTTCAGACTCTCCAGATTTTTAGATGTTTTATTTGGTCTGGGCTTTGCTTAGTTTTGTTCCCTTTTCCTTTGACAGCTAGCACCCTTGGAAATAGGACTTTGAAAGGCCGTATGCCTCTGAAGCAAGAATCCAACTACTCAGCCAAGTTCAAGTGGGGCCACCTGGTGGTACAGAGCGGGCCACGCAAGAGAAGATATCCGGAGGGAGGTAGGTACTTAATGGCTAATGTGTTCCAGTCCTGACGTGAAGTCTTGTATCTCAAGGCTCTCATGCCTGTTCTTTCTCCCCCTGTTACCACCCTCTTTCCCTGAATTTCTTGTCTCAGCAGTTTGTTCATCAATTTTCCCCAAGTCTTCCTCCCTAACTTGCTAAAATATGAGGACTGTGCCTTCAGTTGGGCAGGAAAATACGGCATAATGGATTTATCAGCATCTTCATTAAGTTCTAATTGAACTTTATGGCTCAATGTTGTATAAAAATGAGTCACGAAGCAGTTAATTTTCAGTTGACATTTGAAAAGGCATGTTCTTTTGTGCACTTTGATTCTTCTCCGTCATTTTTTCCAAGGGGATATTTGTCTATTCACCCTCTTTGAATATCTCTTTGATTTTCATGTGACAATCTGAAAAGCTAGGTGCGATACATGGTTATGTTTGAACATCTGATCTGCCATTAAGCATTTTCTGTGGAAAATCTAGCTCCACACCTTTGTTATTTAATCTCAGCCAATATTCTACATGATTAAACCTTCAGATAACATTGTTTTCCAGGAATCCATATGCATGTATATCAAAGAGAAATGGCTTTCATGAAAATGACCAAAAATCTCCTGTGAGGGAAAAGGAGTTCCTAGAACAAAAATGAAATCCAGCGAACAAAGCCCTAGACACTCCATATGTGTTTCTCTGTCTCATCTCAGCCCAGTGTTTCCACTTCTGAAGGTGCTTATGTCCTCATGAGGCAACTTTTCAAACTCTTTGTCAAGAACTATGATAACATTGTGAGAGAAGTGAGATTCATTATTCCTTCAACTGATATACCTGCCTCTTCCCCCCCCCAAATAAACCATTAGGTTCTAGTTAGCATATATCATAACTAATTAATAGTCACCCTTGCCAACTTCAAACAAACACCACCACCTCTCCCCAGAAAATAAAACCACCTCAAGCTAACTCCAAAGAGTGTTTCTTCAGGTTGACAGGAACTCCACTTGGGAAGCAAAGGTCTCCTCCTCGCAATTTCAAAGAGGATGTGGGGTTTTGTGTTTCCTGTCTGGTCATCACGCAGCCTTGCAAATTGCACTTACCTAAGGCAGCAATGTATTGGAATGCGTAAAATACCCTTGGCAATTTTTCTTTGTTTCGATGTATCTTTTCCATACCACAGTAATAGATTTTTTATGCCAGTAAAAGTATATAGCATTTTTCTTCTTGTCCTTTTTGTTTTTCACTGTTTATTAGGACAAACTGTTCAACTATTCCCATTGAAATAATGGAACAGTGGAAAGGGCCATGTGTTCAGGAGGTTGGAGGAATGCCTGGTTGCTGAGCCACCTATTCTGCCACATGAATCAGAAGAATTTCCTGAAAGATTGACCACCCTTGGCATATAATACAGTAACGTAATTCCTTAAGTCCTTCCTGGATGGTTTAATCCTGTCTTGTTTTCAGTGTCTTTTTCCAGCAATCTGCTGTCTTGGAATGAGAAACAGAGATGGAAACCAAATCTAATGATCTGCAATCAATGAAGAGAACTCTTTGTGCTCTTAGCAATGGTAGGAACATCAAAGACAAGTTCCAGATATTAGCTCAGCACATGGATGTGGCAGCACTAACTTTTGCAGCAGTGTCCTGGGGAGTTTGTTTATGCACAGAATTGATCCCATCAGAACAACAGTGCAGGAAACTTCAGCATTGATCCACTAGGCTGAAGGAGAAATTAAGATGATTTCTATTCTGATTTGAAAAA
Source organism: Forpus xanthops (assembly GCA_032466535.1). Lineage (NCBI taxonomy): Eukaryota > Metazoa > Chordata > Aves > Psittaciformes > Psittacidae > Forpus > Forpus xanthops. The sequence continues at coordinate 16,103 of JASSUY010037582.1, read as the reverse complement.
AAAATAACAAATGAAAGAGATCAGTGGCCCTATTGAAAGCAGACCTTCTGATGGTCCCATTATTGATTTACTTTAGCAGAAACTGAGACTTAATATCTCTCTAAGGCAAAATCAGGGATGATTTTCCATTCAGCCTACTACCTGCTTTAATTTCAAAATAATAATATGAAAAAAACCTTCATACACATTACCATAGAAAAAGCTTAGAAGAAACAGAACTTAATAATACCTTTTACATGTTATTTTATCTACTTTTTATACTGATTTGATCTTGCAGCATTTTGTGCAATGGGCTGGGATTGGTTACATGGCATCAACGGTAATGCCATGGCTGTGTAAGCAGCATCATCATAGAATCATAGAATGGTTTGGATTGGAAGGGACCTTAAAGCTCATCCAGTTCCAGCCCCCTGCCACGGGTAGGGACACCTTCCACTAGACCAGGTTGCTCCAAGCCCCATGTATCCTGGCCTTGAACACTGCCAGGGATGGGGCAGCCACAGCTTCACTGGGCAACCTGTGCCAGTGCCTCCCCATCCTCACAGTAAATAACTTCTTCCTCATACCTAATCTAAATCTACCCTCTGTCAGTTTAAAGCCATTCTCCCTTTTCCTATCACTACTTGCTCTCATAGAAAGCCCTTTTCCAGCTTTCTTATCAATCCTGTTAGGGACTGGAGGCTGCTATTTAGTTTATTATTTATCATTATGGTTATAGTGTTAGTGTTGCTTGAATGTTTAAAAATCTTATCAGACACTTTTTTTTTTGTGACATTACTAGTAGCAGTGTTTTTGCGGACTTGTAGATGACCACAGGATATGGGTTCTCTGGTTTGAAGACAGAACCACCAGCGCAACTCGTTGCAAGCATTAAGCTTTCTTTTGATTTTACACACTGCTTTGGAGCCATCAGGCCCGCAGTGACCTGCCCTACCAAAGCAAGCTGCCCTACCAAAGCAAGCTGCCCCTCGCTGGTACAGAAACCCCAAAGTTACACTTCCCGGGAGGAAGGGTCGCTTTGGAAGCCGCGGGCGTCCCGGGGCTGATGGGAGAAGCCCGCGGCCCTCGGCCGCCTGTGAGCTATCCGCGGTGCTGAAAGGGGCCCCAGGCCCTGCGAGGCTTGGAAGGGGTCAGTTTAAAGCCTCCCCCCTTGTTTTGTCACGACATGTCCCTGTAAAAAGTCCCTCTCCGGATTTCTTGTAGACCCCCTTTAGGCACTGGGAGCTGCTTTAAGGTCTCCCCGGAGCCTTCTTTTCTCCAGGCTGAACAACCCTAACTCTCTCAGTCTGCCTTCATAGGAGAGGTACCCCAGCCCTCTGACCATCTTCATGGCCCTCCTCCGCACTCACTCCGGCAGGTTCACATCCTTCTTCCGTTGGGCTCCCCAAAGCTGACTGCAGGACTGCAGGTGGGGTCTCACAAGAGCAGAGTAGAGGGGGAGAATCACCTCCCTCAGCTTTCAGACCACACTTCTTTTGATGCAGCCCAGGATAGGGTTGGCTTTCTGGGTCCTGAGAGCACATTGCTGGGTTATGTTAAGCTTCTCATTGACCAGCACCCCCAAGCCCTTCTCCTCAGGGCTGCTGTCTGTTCAGTCTCAACACAGCTTGTAGTTGTGCTTGGGATTGCAAGTCATTATGAAATATGCTTCTTTGCAATACCCTTCACATGAAGAATATGCCAGCGACATGTAGTGAAAAACCCTTTGAAGACAGTGACAGTAAGCATGTACTTCCATTAGTGCCAAATTTGTTCCTATGACTTCAAGTAAGGAAAGCATGTGTAAGTTCATCTCACAGGCAAATAAATACAAAGCATGCACATATTTACCTTTATGAAAAAACAACAAAAAAATCCCAAATTGTCTCTGGAATAGTTTTGCAAATTATTTCAGTTTTTATTCCATCTTATATTTCTACTTTTATTCTGTATTTCAGTTGATTCCAGAAGACAAATTATCAAGTCCTGTGAATAAAAATTTCTGTCAAGCTCTTCACCACACTCTGATCCATTCTACAAAGCTGGGCAAATACATGTGCCAGCAGGGAAAGGTGCACATTGCTATAGACAGATTTGCACTACTTTGCAATTAGGGCACACCAAAGAGCACCTTTGTATCCTAAAAACCTCTAAAAAACATTGAGTAATTTTGCACAAGTGCAAAAGAGGCCCTTGTATTAAAACAAAGCTACTTGCTTATTGTTTAGTAATTATTCCTGCTTACCTTTTGCTTAAAATACACTCATATGGCATCATTAATATCACTATAGTGTGCCTATGTCTTTTCAGGATGTATTTGATTTTCAGTGCAGCACTGTCAGATGAACTGGCGAAGCAAACTGTGGACAAAGAAATCTTTAATGCACTAAACCTCCCTCTCTCCTCTCCCCGACCCCAGCTATTCAATTGTTCCGCATGAAGTTTTAAGAGTTTCCCATAAAATTGCCTCTTGAAAAAGGGAAATAAAAGCCTGTGACTGTTGGGATATAAATTTTTGATCACATATATAGCAGCATTCTTCATTGAAAAAGACTATTTCAATTCAGGTATTTTAAATTTGTTGCTATTTCAGACTTACAGTTTTCTCCATAATCTGGAGGGACTTTTATATTATGTACATTCAGATGTCTTAAAAGTGGAATGTCCTCTTGCTGAGATGCCTTTTAATATCTTCTGATAGGGAAGAACCGTGGTTTGTTCTTTAAATATACCCCCAGATTGCAGGTTGAATAAGGGGAATTAAACTTCTAGCATCAGCCTGTCTATATACACAATGAAACACATCCTGCTCTTCTTTACACACTCATAAACCAAGAGTAATCCACAGAATTTAATGTAAGCATCACTCTAAGCGCAGGCAAATATGTCCCAATGTTCTGAGGGGCTATGAATGGCAAGCCAAAAATAACAACTGTGCTTACTTAAAGCATAAAGCTAATAAGTGGTTTCACTGGAGTAATTAACTTTAAATGGAATCTTCATATTTAAGTTCTCAGTCAGCTCACAGGGAACTGGTTGTTAGGGTGAAGCGCTACCTGTAATCATCTACACATGACAGCCAAACTTCCTCTTGGTTTGTTATGACATTCCTGCATGGATTTTCTGCTAAAGTGACAGTTGTGGAAGATTAATCTTTTATTTAAGCTGAGAACAGACAAAATACAAGCAGAAACCATGACAGTGTCTCAGACTCTCTTCTATAAAGCTGCAGGCACTCTGAGGAGGCAGCACACAATGCACAACCTGCAGCCAGTTACTAGCTGGCTGCTCCTTTCAGCTTCTCATCATGGAATAGCACACTGGGACCCCTTCTCCTCCCTGATTTTGTTCTGTTCCCTGGATATACTGGCCCCCAGGCCAGCAGTAAGAGTGAGAGGGAGAAAAGTAGTGGTGAAAGGCTGAGAGGGAGGTGGGAAGAAAAGGCCTTATTCTATCCCTTTCATAAGGAAGAACAGCAACTCTCTGCAGCATGAGATGGGGAAGATGTGGGAGAAAGCTGTTTTTCTTCCAGGTTTTTACCCCTCTGTTTCAATCTTCCCTCTCTTCACCTCCTGTGTAGCTCTTACTTCTCTACCTTTCCCTTTAGAGTAACTCTGCACTCTATATGCCAGCAGATCACTGTAAGTCATTTAGGCAGCAGGGTGCTGGGTACATTCCTTCCTTCCCCTGGCCTTACCCTTGTGTATATTCTCACTGTCATGGCTGTTGCTTTATGATATCAAACACTTGCAACCCCTTTTCCAAGGGGACATATTTCCTACCCCACTAGCCCCCTCATCTTGCATCTGTATATGTAAGGTAGCGAAATAGTTCAGGCGTTTGACTTGGAAATGTAATTACAATTCCAGCCACGAGGGGACCTTCCCAGTTCATTGTCTCTTTTCAGCAGATTCCTGCGATCTTACATTGACATCTATACAGCCCTGTGCATTTCCGCCAATGTACTGCATCTCCGTTCTAACTGAGGATCTGCTCAAATCCCAGTATCCCATACTAAGTCAGCTGTCATATCCTCGGACTCTGCATCCAACTTTATTCCACTGCTTAAATCCAACAGCATCTTTCCTGTGTTTGCCCAGCAGCTTTGGATTTCCCCTTCCATGTCACCAGTGTTCTATAGCCTCTGGGTTGCTGAGGGGTAACACCATGGGGTACTAGCAGTTAAACTGACAGCAGGGCTGGGGAATGGAAGAAGTAATTTCTGTGTGTGCCAATGCAGATTCTTGGCCAGAGATCCAGGGCAGGGGACAACTGAAGCTGTTCAGCTGAAGCTGAAGCACTGCATGTGTCACTGCGCATCTTAATAACCCAGCCACAGTATGAGTTTAAAAATTGCTGCCTGAGTTACAGCTTTGCTACTTCTTAGATAAAAGCAGATTTCCAATTCTTTTTTTCATATGGCATTCATTGAGCAGATGTCCAGAGTTCTTGTCAAAAAGACTCCAAGTCTTATCCAGGGAAGCGTGGCAAATAGCCTACAAAAACTAATCTGACAAATAAAGACCTGCCATTTATTGACACAAGTGCTTGCACATCATATAATCTGTGGTCAGAGGCTCATTCTCCTCTTGCATGTGTACTTGGATAATTGAATCTGGCTGTGTTTGTATGACAAAAGAGGATGAGATTGTAACATGCTCCGACTTGCTCACTCAATGTAGTGTGTGGCAGAGAGAAACTGAAGTCGGGGTCCCTTCTCTCACCGCTGCTCTAGGCTGCGAGCTACCCCAGACTGGCCAGCCCGCAACTGCTCTACTCGCACCCCTCCTGGGCAGGGACCATCGCAGTTCCAGGCAGAACGCCAGTCCACCACTTTCCAGGCGGAGCTGCCATCTGCACGTCAGCCACTGGAGGGAACCTCAGCCTTAGTCATGAAGAAAAGCCTGGGGAAGAGGGGAGATCTTCCCGCAGAACCGACCAGCCTCCAGGCCCACGTACCTTTCCTTGGGTTCTGAAAAGGGCCTTCCTCAATGAAAACGTATCCATCTTTTCTTTTTTTTTACTCCCACAATTATATCCTGAAAGAGATAGTATAACTACTTACAAACGTTGTCTTGCTTTCATCTGTTGTATCCGGGAGAGACACAGGAATCGCAGCTCTCAATGACTTTTCAGGTCATGCTGAGGTAGGAACTGAAGGACATAGTGTTTCTCAGCTGTCACACTCAGAGCCCTCTGAGAAGTCTCATGTGAGCAATTAAGTATTTTGCATGTCCTGAGTAGGCCAGGTTAAGCCCAAGTCTCCCCTCTGCATCATATTTAAACCATTGTCTATGTGAAAGCTTTCTAATCTGTGGCAAGTGCCCATAATATCTTTACTGCAGTATTGTCAAGGCTTACACACTCTACGAGAATGGAAACTAAATGGAAGCAAGAATAAGCAATAGATTAATGATAACAATGTTTATAAAGGGATATCATGAGAATCATAGAATGGTTTAGGTTGGAAAGGATGTTAAAGATCATCTAGTTCCAACCCCATGCCATGGACAGGACACACAGTGTGAGGGCCACCTCACACTAAACCACATTGCTCAAAGCCCCATACTGGTAAGGATGGAGCATGCACAATTTCCTTCAGCAGCCTGTTCCAGTACCTCAGCATTCTCACAGTGAAGAATTTCTTTCTTCTATCTAACCTAAATCTCCCGTTTCAGTTTGAACCCATTGCCCCAAGTCCTATCACTACAGTCCCCAATGAAGAAATAAAGGGTAAAAGTTCATTTCATAGCAGGATTATGTGAAATGAGAAGCCCCACCAGCCAGTAGCAATACCAATATGAATCAGAACGACTGTGATAAACAAAACTCTTTACCCCTGGAAGTGGGAACGTGATCTGATGGTTACAGTAGCAGAGAGCAAATCTGAAACGCCTGTTTCTGCCCTTGATTCTCTATATGACTGTAGTCAACCCATGTACGGCCTGTACGTCAGTTTACCCACCTGTAAAATAGGGACACACATATCTGTTATCAGATCTAGCTCCTGTCGAGCATCATTAATGGATGCTCACAGCCCTTTGCTGACTGAAATGCAGGATTTCACAAATGAAAGCAGGAGTCATTGCCACTTTGTCAGAAGTGAGAGCACCACTCCTCTTGTTAAAACAGTTGTACACTTCCACACAAATGTGGTGATATCCAGCTGACTGAAGAATCTCTTTATTCTCCTGTTAGTGTTGAAACACTAAGTTAAATCTTACACAAAATTCAGTGATCAGTAGCCCTCTAAAGCTGACATGCTGTAAAAGCAGTCAATTAAACCCATCTAATCTTACCTAACCAGGTAAGATTCAATCACCAATCACCATTTATCAGTATTATTGAAGGGACTCTTTTCTATTTTTATATATGTCAATTCATTAAAATGAAATGTTTGCATATATTTTGCTTCTCTCCTCATTACTTGAAAGTAAAACCTTTAAAATTATATTTTATGACCTAACTATTAACTAGTCTTAGCCCTATATGGAGTGAGTTGTTCTCAGAACTGTTGCTAAGGTTAAGGTTTCCTAAATAAGGAAACCTTTTAAATAGGGCTTCCTAATCACAGATCACACATGACCCTGTAATTGCAGAGTCAGCAGACAGAGTGATGGCTGACAGAGCCTGGACGGAAATGTCCTTTCATGTGCAGCAGGGTTCCCTGAAGCGTTCCTGTCTGGCCTGTGACAGATCCCACTGGACTTCTCTCCTGTGAGCAAATGCTTTCCTACAGTTGGAAGCTGCCATGGCTATGTAAGTTAAACGGATCCAATCTCTGTGTGTGGAATCTCAGATACACATTTAAAACTGGCCTCTATGCTTTCTACTCTATGTATTTACTACCATGAGACGTCTTATAAAACCATCAATTATAAAATTATGTTATATATTGAACTCTTTTATGACTTTAGGTATGTATAAGTCAACTGTATCCTGGGCTGCATCAAAAAGATGAGATTCAGAGCAGCCCTGAGGAGAAGGACTTGGGGGTGTTGGTTGATGAGAGAATGAACATGAACTGGCAG
>JASSUY010037581.1:14683-31419 GCA_032466535.1 Forpus xanthops | reverse complement strand
AGTTGGAACTAGATGATCTTGAGGTCCTTTCCAACCCTAACTATTCTATGATTTTATGATTCTGTTGTTGTGGAACATTGAATAGCAAATATGAAAACTCTTAGAGTCTTACCAAAACTCTTTAAAAGTGTGCCACAATATGTAGGGCAGTTTGCTTCATCAGCTGGCATATTGACTCAGATATCATTTGAATAAATTATGTTGTAGAATATGTCATGCTAAATAAGAAAATTCTAAGGAAGTGTGAAATGGAAAATGACACATTAGGGAGTTAGAAAAGGTGTTTCATTGCTGCTAGGAAAATGAAATGGAGTGTCATGCTATAATACTTATAGCTTTATTTTTTCCTTTACCTACAGGGGATCTTTGGGGCCCTTTGGTGCTTTGTGTCTCACTTGCACTGTAAGTATTTATAGTGTCCGGATTTGAGTTTTTGTAGTCTTTCACATTTGAGAAATGGGAAATTAAAAATTTATGATTAGATGTGTGTAATCAAGTTCATCTGATCCTTCTCTGATCTTCTGTAAACACAGCCTGTTTAGATTTTCTTATAAAACATGTTTGTGATACTTCAAGCCTGTTAGGACTTCCCATCTTTAAAATTAGGATTTAAGGGTGAGCTCTTCCTAGTTCTCTGACTTAAGAATGCCTATACTGAAAAGTACCCCTCCCAGTTCATTGTCCTTGATTCTAATGCATGTGGCTGACTTTGACCCTATCCTGCAGGCAAACCCTTTGTCTCCGAGCTGCAGTGTATATGCTAAGAGGAGAGGCTATTGTAGTAGTTAGTAGATGGGGGGTGTTGGTGACTTCACTGGAGCATATTTGTGCAGGTCTGCATGGGGTGGGAGGGAGGTGAGGTCTGTCAGCTAACTGCAGCCCACTTTTGTACTCCAGGTACAGAAGCCGTGCAGTAAAATGTTGGTAAAGCTTTAGCAGATGTAAAGGGTGTAATTTAAACAGTGAAATCAGTGTGTGCTCACTTGTGCAGGCTTTGTGTTGCTCATATCCAGTAGTTATTACAAGCTTTCTGTAAGGCTTTTGTGTTTTATTGCGTACTACGCTGCTTGGTTTGAGAGGTTACCAGACTTCTGGTACTTCAGTTTTCTTACAGCCTGTTCTCTATGATTTTATTCTCTATACGCTTACACAGTCCTCAAATAAAAAAAAATGGACTGAAATGCCCTCAGCTGAGCCACAGTCATCTTTCTTTCCTATACAAAATTGAGGATATTACTGAAAATAAAACAAAAAATTGTTGGTCTGCAGCCTAATTGGGGGTTAATGTTTTGAGCTCGTGTTATCTACTCCAAGCCTATGAAAACTCAGTTACTGATTACAGGTGACTCCTTTTATCTGTTACCTACAACAGGATGCTTCAGGGTGGATCAGCAGATAGTAAAGATGATGGAGGGCCCCAGTTTGCTGAGGTCTTTGTCATCATCTGGTTTGGTGCAGTTGTCATCACAGTAAACTCAAAGCTGCTTGGAGGAACTATGTGAGTACTAGTGTATTTAGTAGCAGTCAAAATGCTCCCACATAGGGAGTTTCTGCAATGCTTTGGCTTGACTACTTTTTTTCCCCCATTTGTGTCTCTCTTTTCCAGATCCTTTTTTCAGAGCCTGTGTGTTCTGGGTTACTGCATCATGCCCCTGACAGTAGCAATGCTGGTGTGCAGGCTGGTGTTGCTGGCAGGGTCTGGAACCATCAGCTTCCTTATTCGTCTTATTGTAGTAGTGGCTATGTTTGGTTGGTCAACATTAGGTGAGTACCTTTGTGTGTTATAATGCTGTTGTGCATACTGAGTAGTGTAACACTTAAGGAAGTAGATCTTCATACATTGTTAGGTAAAGCTAATGGATATTGTAGTTCAAAATGTTACTTGGGCTGCTGAAGCATTGCAGAAATAGTTCTTCCAGTCCTTTTGCTGGCTGAGATTCGGCCTCTGGCTGTGCTTGTTGATTTTCATGGTCATATGCAGATTGCCTTTGGTAGAAGGATGATAGTTTACTATTAAGCCGTATGTGAGACTTCTGGGTGTTTTTTTCTGTGATCTATGTTATAAATACTATTGGAAAATGTTTATTTCATGAGAATGCATTTGTATTATTTTTCCTGCTCTCAATCTGTTAAGTTTGATTCTTGTACAGAATGTTAATCCACATTTGTCTTTCTATATGATAAAGAAAGTTTTAATTGGGGGTTTATAGACCATTGGTATTGAGCAGTGGATGACTGTTTTCTCTTGCAACATAATTGTGATGCAGGTCCTAATTCAAAGTTGTTAATGTCTGCAGGGATCTTCGGCTTTTAGTTTTATGCTGCTTACATTTCAAGTATTTTTCTTTCTCACCAGCATCTACAGCTTTCCTGGCAGACAGTCAGCCTCCAAACCGCAAAGGTCTCGTTGTGTATCCCATCTTCCTCTTCTACTTTGTTATCAGCTGGATGATTCTCACCTTTACACCTCAGTGATCTCCAGTCAGAAGAGACTGTGTAACATGGATTGGAGTTTTTTTCATGAATGCTGCAGTTAATCATTGGCTTTATCTCTTTCTAATTTATATATATAGAGAGATATTGTAAAAAGGCAGGTTATGGGATAAAGCCAGAGAACTGCAAAAACTGGTCGTTTGTATGTCCCTCCTTTTGAAAGATACAGAGGTCCAGCTGCTAAGGGTTTATTATTTAGCCCTGCTCTTTGGTTGTGTTAAATAAAAAATGCCCACTGCAACAGGGATTATTCCACCTGAGGAACAGAGCAGGAGATCCTGAAATTTCACGGTGTTGGATAGATGAAGTTATAGGATCACGTGACATGGCAGTATTCTCGCTTGTGCTTGGATTCTCACTGAAGATGAATATGCCTTATGAAATAACAGGCCTTCATTGCCGTTACGTGTTGGCTAGGGAAGAAGTGTGTTTGACACCTTCTTCATTCACTTCTAGAGTGATGAAATGTATATAAAGGGCATCATAGGACTGAGCTTTCATTTTGAAATTAGATTTCAGCAAAAAAGTGTTGTGTCCTTTTTGCAGTCAATTGGAGTGGGGCAAAGGGAGCTGCCTTTGCTCATATCCATGTGTTGTCTGTTTGTTTTATCCCTTCATGGACCAAGAAGGAGTGTATCAGCCAAATGCCTTCAACACCATAGTTATGCTGACTAATCCATGTGTTTTGTGAGAGGAAGTGATTACACTGGATAGTTAAAAATCTTTTTGTGTGACCATAGATTAGAGAGTTAGAAATCCTGGAGAACAGTCAGAACTGATTTGCGGCAGGGACTTGGTTATCACTCTGCAGGGACGGTTGTCTGCAGAGCACCAAGCAAAGCATGTGTATGCAGAGATACATGTTAAAGACTTGTGTGAAGTAAGTTGAGGTTTTGATACCCAAGATGTTTGGGTGCTAACACACCACACCAGGTGTTATGTCCTAAAGTTTTAAAATGGGTAGGAGGAAGGAAAGCAAATGATGAAGCTGGTGGCTCCTGTGAAGCAGGATATGAATTCTGGTCTCACCTGCTTTTATGTGACTTTTCATTGGGTTGTTTACATGGACAACAGTTCACCATAAATGTGTACAAATTTGCATATTGTTTCTTTGTTCTTACAATGAGATGTGAGAAACTTTTCCATAGTTTGGGGTTGGTTGGTTTGCTTGGTTTTGCTTAACACTTTCTAAAAGGGGAGGAGGCTTTCTTCTGCAATTCCCTGTAGGCACACTTTGTACCTCACCTGGCAAATTGCATTGGTGTGCAAGTATGTCATTTGTATTTTAGTGTAGGGGTTGAGATCTGGAGAATGGCTTTTTGAAAGCTGTATAGAAATTATTTATGTTGTCCATTATTTTCAGTAAGCAACCGAAGGGGAGATCTTTGAAACATCGGGGGTAAAAAAGCTGCTGTTAAAATGTCACTTTTCCTAGCAATGAGCATCATATTTCTTTTTTCCTATGGTAATTCAGATAGGCCCAAGATTGATGTATGTGGGTCCTGCTGAGGTGTAAATAGGCCTAATTTATATTTATATATATATATATATAAAGGTGCAGTTTCTGCTCTGAACACTGTAAGTATTGGATAGTTGGGATGGAAATTTCTAAATGTGCAGATTAAAAGTACACTTCTGCATTTCTGGGAATGTGAAGAGGTAAAGAAACATCAGCTGATCTCAGCAGGGAACCAGCAAGTGTGCATGAACCTGAGGGCAGCATTGTCCCTACACTTTCCTCTGTGGCTGTTCTGAGGTGCTGCAAAAGGAGCTGTAGAGTTTCAGAGACCTGGCAATACAATGGAAATGGGGAATTTTTAAACTTCCATTAAATTATTACCGGTATGGAATGTGATTTTTCTTTTAAATGTGCAGTTTTCCATTCATTTAAACTTTTAAGTATCCATTAAATTCCATTTCATTTCCATTAAACATTTAAACATAGTTTAGCTTTGTGAAGCTGAAAAGAAATATTCAAGGGAAGTAGATCTAAAGCTGATGGCTACAGTGGGATTCTTTGAGTCAAATCTTTCCTACAAGAATTCAGCTGTGCTTTGGAGAAATCCTTGGAATTCTGTCTCTGTGTCTTGTGGCTTAAGTGAATAGTACTTCTGAAAGACAATTGGAGTAATATTTAATTGATTCGGAATCTTTTTGGAAAGAAGGGAAGCAATTTTTAAGATAAATTAAAATTGCAGCTTTTTCCTTGCTTATTACTTGGATACAAGCCTCAGGGTGGTTTGTTCTGTATCATTGCTCTATATTAACTAGATTTCAGCTGGTGTTTGAAGATTTTAGTTGGGAGATGGGTTTAATCTGAAAGAATAGGCAGAAGTACACTGGTTGGATGGTGAAGGTGAGTTTTTGTTGTTTTTTTTGTTTTGTTTTTTTTTTTTTTTTTTTGTTGTTTTATTTGGTTGTGGGTTTTTTGTTAGTTTCGTTTTGACTTGGGAATCCTTTAGTGTGGCAGTCATCATCTGAGGCTGTAAAATCTTTTAAGTGGATCTATATCACTAAAGATGTAGCTTGCCTTAAGGTTTTAGCTGGCAGGATGCAGGTAATTTTCATGATTTTTCATGTCTCCAGTCAAATAAAGTTTTCTAAGTCTATCAAAAGTGGGTTTTTTTAATCATTACTTCCTCTGTCAGTAAAGGGTGTTAATGTCAGCCAGGGATTTTTGCTGCTGTATCTTATTTTCTGATTCACCTTCCCATAGTTTCTTGTCATGTGAGATCTGCTTGATGCTGCTACACTTAAAAGCATACTGTATAAATTGTAAAAAAAAATTTTCCCCACCACAGTGTTACAGTTATGTCTGGAAGAGCCTCACTGAAAGAGTTATTTGGCCTTTCAACTTTGAAGATGGTTATTGAAAGAGATAGCCCTCTTTAAGTAGAGTGAAATTGATTGGGAAGGCAGAGAGCACCAGTGGAAATGAGCATCAGACTGATTTGTTGAAGATAAATGGTCTTGAGTAACTTGAGAAGCCAGAACTACTTTGTTCCTCAGCCAAACCTTGTTCTGTAGAGCCACCACTTCTCCTGAACTGGCTTGTCCCTCAGCAAACAGGCACTTCCCAAAGCAAACTGCTCATGGACACAGGAGAGCACAACTAGAAAGTTCTGTGTTTGGGCAAGCAAAATACCTTGAGTTTATTTGGTGTTTGCAGACTGCTTGGAATGAACACCAATGGTAATCCTTTAAAATAATGGTATTCCCTGCAAGTGCTTGTTGGTTGAGTGGTGCTGCTTCTTCATCCCATTGTGTAGTACACACACCATGAACAACTGCAGCATGTATTTTAATCTGGTTTGAAAAAGTACAAAAAATGCTTTCAAAAGGAAAGTGTCTCTTCTTCCTTGTTGAAAGCCAGCCAAGGAAAGGATGGCAAGGGGAAAAGCGGATGTCCTGCCTTTAATGAAACATTTTAACTTTTCTGTAGAGAAAGCAGATGATTTTTGGATACATAAACCAGGCTTTCTTTCCTACTGAGGTATTCCTTTAATACTGTTTATCAGGTGAAGTTGTTCTGTGTGTTTGAATCTGAACTTAATTTAATAATCTATTTAATACCAGTGACAAAGAAAATAAATTTAGTTTAACTTCAAATTATTTATAAATTAAAACACTGAAATGTGCATGGGCAATCTGATGTGTGGTTTTAAAGTACTGCGCATGCTGTACTTGTGTCAGGCCATGGTGGTGGAAAGGAGTGTTGGCCCATGGGATTTCCACAGGCCTGGCTGCATGGATGGGAGGCAGTATCCTCAGCCAGTGGAACCTCTCCAGAGGAATCTTGCTAGCGCTCAAGAAAGGCTTTTTATATAGCCTGTGAGTTTGGAGCAACTTAAAAGATGTTTCTTCACAGCTGAATTCTGTGCTCCTTTGCTGATGGAATGCTTTAGAGGTTTGTGTTGTGTATCTGCATCTGTGTGATAATAGATGTTGGTGGAAGTCCCACGATGAGGTGCAAATCCTTTTCCCCCCTCTGCTAGAAGAGCATCACTGCTATTACAGATACATGTCAGCGCTGCTCACATGTTCTAGCCAGTCACGCTGATGTTCTCTTGGCACAAAGACTGGAGCAAGGATTTGTTCTGGGTATGCTGAGCCGTTCCTATAGGGAATCAGCACTCTGAGTTCTGTAAAGGTAATAAACAGCCTTGAATTTCTTGCTACAGGTCCATGGCAGAGATGACAAAGTTCTGGAAAGATTCTGCAAGGATGAGACCACACTTGGTACCCGTGCCCTGGGTAATTACCATACCCTGGTAATTACATTATCAGGGAAGCTGTGCATGAGTAACAGCAGCAATGTAGAGGGGAAAGCCTCCCCAGGCCCCTGCCCATAGCAGGGCACATGCTAGAGCTCATCAAATCTGAACCAAAGCATCAGTTTGCTCATGCTTTAATTTTGCCTGTAGTCCCATCTGGTCAAGAGGAATGAGCAGCTGGTTTACCCTGGGACTGGTGTTTATGTGGGCAAGCCTTCTCTGGTTTCCTTAACCATCTCATTAACACAAGTCTGGCCCGGTGGTGCTTACTGGGACTCCGTGTGATTCAAATACAAGGAGACTGCATAAGGCATGGCAAAAGGAGTGTCATTGGCTTGATAGGACGGTGGCCTAATCAATGAATGGCAATTAAAAACCATTCCCGACCGGTACGGAAATTCGCATTATGCCCTTGCTCCTGTAGTGTACCGGCAGAGACTTTCCAGCAGCAGCCTGGCACCCCTGTTGGGTAGCGTGAGCTGGGGCTGGTGGCAGCAGTAGCAGGGATAACCTGTTCCACGGCCCTAGCTTCTTCTGTTGGAGAAGGTCAGCATGTCCCAGTAGTCACCAGAGGGCGGCATGACCTTGCAGTCCCTTACAGCTTGGCCTTGTCTCTTCTGTTTTACTTTGTCCCCTTGTTCTTTTCTGCTTCACCGAAGATCTGCGCTGCAGCAGCTTGTTTTTCGGGTCCTGTTCAGAAAGGGCGAGGAGCCTGGAGAGCTGTGCTCTAACCTCAGCCACCATCAGTGTACAAGGAGGCTCACATCACTGTGCCTGACCTCCTGCTGTAAGGTCTCCAAACGGTCTGCCTCTTCTGGAGCACTTCTGCACTTTTGAGCAAGATTACTTTCAACATGTATGTAAGTCAATTCGGAACTATGATAGGAAATCACTAAGACCTTCTGGATTATTTCTGTTAATTAATGCATTTACATTCTGAAGCGTCCCCTTATGCTTCTGCATATCACAGAGCAATTCTGCAGTGATATGAGATTTGTTTTACATTTGCCCAGGTTATTGATGGATAGCAAACAGAGCAAACATTACGGTTTTGCGCAGTCAGGGCTTATTAGAAGCTTAGCATTTTAAAATTGGTCTTACATGAGTGCGTAGCAGATTTTGCCATAGTCTTGCTTTTGGTGTGGGGCTGATGTAACTGGAGTAGCTTGCCTTGCACATTAGTAAAAGAGATGTTATCAAGGGGCTCAAAAGAGCCGAAAAGCTTGACCTTTTTGCAGAAGCAGTGTTTTGCAATCTGTTCAGCCTTGCTCTTGAAAGCAAAATTGTTGCCCCTGAAAGAACCAGAGAGAGACCACCCTGGTTCATCAACAGTTTGCACATTGTCCATTGCTGATGCTTATTGATCAGATGGACTGTGGCTTCCTTCTCCTCTTCCATGTCTGCCTGCTCTGTCCTGACATTGGTGTCAGGGGAAGGACACTCAGCAAAAAGAAGAGTGTAGTTTAAATACAAGTGCAGAATGACAAGTAATGAAGTCTGAAAAATATGAAGATTTTGCCATTGGCTACAGCAATGTGTTTTCTGTGTGGTTTGGGTTTATTTTCTGGAAAATCTATATTGTTAAAGTTGGTCAAAATTCACTTTTTTTTTTTCAAAGTTACTGCAGACAAAATTACTTTGCTCTTTAATATAATCTTTAAGAATTGTAATTTAAAGTCACAGATCCCATTTGTTAATCAGACTCTTCAATCAATCAGATAATCTGAATATTGCCCTCTGTTTCTTTATTTTGGTGTGGTTTGGTTTTTTTTTCCACAACTAATGGGTCCAAATGTTGTGAAGTGCAAATTCATGGCTCAGAAATGAAAGGTGGTGGGGTTTGCTCTGTTTTTCTCTGAGAGACACTTTACCTGGATAAAGCTTGAATTTAGCACTCTTCCCCCACGCTCCCAGTTAATCCGTTAAGGCTAATATTCTGTGTGCTGGATTGTATGCTATGGCAAGTGAACAGTGTGGGTAAGTCGTAGGAAGCATTTTCCAAGTGAATTCAGGGAGTAACTCACCCAGGAAACCTGCTGGTAGAGTGAACCTGTGATTCCTGACCTTTGGCTTTCTTGACAGGCTGCAGGAGCTGGAAGTGGAGACTGCTAAATCCTCATATCGCTTATACTCTGCTGTGTACGGAGGGGTTTGGCTCTTCAAGGTGCTCCCTACCCCCAAAGCCCTTTGCAGGAACAGGAGGAGCTGGACAGGACATGCTGCACAGGGCAGAGTGACAATCTCAGTGGAAGGTAACGTCACTAAAGGTATGATTGTGGCAAGGGGCTTGCATGTGTGGGGTTGCCAGTGTTGATGAATGTGAGAGTAACTGCATTGCTCTGCTGTCACCTTCTCCTGGGGATGATGCCTATGCTGCTCAGGACTTGGCATGCGCATCGCAGGGAATGGGTCCCTGAGAGATGGGAGTAAAGATTTAATCTGGATTCTCTTCTCACTCCTAGTGAGAATAAAAAAAGCTATAAAAACCTGCACTTGTGTGGGAAGGCTAGCTTAATTATTTCCATCTTGATCATTTTCCTTGAACCTTGTCACCCTCAGCCCACATTTCAGAGTTCAAAGCGATTCACTTACACAGGAAAATGAACAGGAGTGGTTCTGTTCAGCGTGTTATAGCCTCTCTGTGCCTGGCACCTCAGCACATCTGCCTCTCTAAGCCTTCTGTGTTTGATAAACTGCTGTTTGTGTTGTAGTCTGAAGCGAGGGAGCTGGAAGTCAATAGGAGCCATGGGGATAATGAGGCAGACTCCTGCCACCCTGATGCTCTGTTCTTGCCATAGCAGGAGGATGAGTTCTGCCAGTGCTGCTGTAATGCCCAGGTGGAAGGAGATGGACAGATCACCATTGCAGAACTCTTCCTGCACATGTTCCTCCTGTGAGACCTGAGACAGCACCTCCTACGCTGCTTAAAACAAACCTTCAGACAGCACCTGCACGTATCATATCTCAGCAAGACCCCTCCAAAGCCTTCCTCTTTTCCCACTGCTATGTTCCTGGCAGTGGGAAGACCATGATGTGAAGAACAGGTTCTGAGAGCATGAAAGGACTTCTCTATTTTAAGAGAAAATTAGTAAAAAAACAAAGTGGGGGAAAAGCTAAGTAGTGGTCGCAATGTGCACAGATAACAAGCATCTTTAGTAGGAGATGTGTTAGTGGATGACATACAGGGAACTGATACAGGATGGGCAGCTATAGCTGATCAGTGTTCCAATGTGTAAGGGGTATTTTAAACCACCTCTTGGCCTGACTGAAGGTTAGGCTAGCTGAGTTTTACAGCATGCTGCAACCTCGGAAACAAATGGAGCAAAGTCTGCATGCTCCAGTGAGTAAAGTATGTGCATACCTGGAGTAAGAACCATTACATCCCTTTCTAAACAAATGGAATGTAAAGGAAAACAGGAAAAAGAAAAATAAATGTTGTCTCCTGTGTAGTTCTTGCTAAGAAGTTGGGGTTTCATTACCAACTTTCCCTTTATTAACAGTGGTTTCTGTGCATGAACAGTGGAGATGAGAAATGCTAAATGCCAAGCAAAGCCACCCACATCTCCAGGCCAGTGGAATGAGTTTCTGACCTGGGGCTCTTTAGTTGACAAGGAAGATGAGGAAGGTGTCTATGGTTTCTTCTGTCTGGAGCACTGCACTCAATCCCGAGGATGAGTCTGACTATGCGCTGACTGATGATGACTCCTCCCAAGGTCGGTCTTTCCCCAGAACAGAGCACCACCCAAGATCTATCAGCCTCACAAGGGATTGTGCAGGGCACAGAGGGGATGTTACAGGCAAAAATAAATTTTTTTAGGCAGTGGTGAAGTGTTGGCCTTTGAACTTCCTCAGGCAAGGCATGGGCATGTGCTTGAGCACGGTGAAACAGATGCAGTGTGGTTTCTCTTGGAAAGACACCAGGACATCCTGGACTAGGAGGAAGGTGAGGTTAATGCCTTCTCTCTGCCTCCTGGGGAAATGAAGACATGGTTCAGCCCACTGGTAAGTGTATCTGTGTTTCCAGGCATATTCAGAACCAGAGCCAAGGCACTTCAGATCAGCTGGTCCTGAGGCTGGGATGCTCTGGCAGAAATTGGGTGTCTTTGTCTTCTCTGTGCCTTTAACACCTGCTTCAGGCTGGTGAAGTGTCGTTCAGTGCATGAAGTTGACTTTGTACCCCTTAACAATTAGTCTTATGTCCTGCAGGGTTTCTACCCAAATAAGAACCAGATTTCTGCTCACCCTCGGGGAGTGTTTGACAGGAGCAGAGTGCCATTGAAGTAAGTGTGTGTGTACGTATGTGCCCTGCTTCATTCTTTGATTAAGCAAGACAGGTGCTTCAGAGGAAAATCTGTAATTAGATTTAAAACTAGATTTAAAATTAACAGATCCTGACCTAGAGATGCTGCTTCTCCACCTGACTGGCACAAGGCTGTGATCCTTTGCATGGTCCCAAGGGTCCCTATAAGCTGCTTAAGCCCACACAGGCTGAAGCTTAATATGTGCCTCTGTGATTTGGCCCCTGTTGCTGAATGCTGCCCCATGCGAGGCAGGAGTCTGTGATGAGTTCATTAGTCTCTACAAGAAAAAGGAAGAGGGCAAGAACCAGAGCTCTGCAGGAAGTGCTGGTTTTTGCTTGGATTGTGTTTTCTGGTTCTTATCAAGTCTTATTCTGGCGTTTTGTTTTGCTGTCTCAGGATCATAAACAGATGGTGCAATTATTTATACCATGCACTGATTTAAAACCTGCCTCTCCCCGTAATTCAGTCCTCCCTTAGCAAAAAAGACACATGGCTAAGAGCTGGGATGGGGTTGCTGCCTCTCTTTCTCAGAGCTTCTGGATTCTTCACAGCAGCCACAACAGAAGCCTGAGACAGTACAGCCCTGCATTCAGTGTGAGGGCAGTTTGACATGTCCTGGGGAAACAGACACTGGGATGGGGACCTGGTGAGTGCGGAGATGGGGCAGAGGTTGCTGGCTCCTAGAAGCAGGCTCAGGCTCAACTGCCTCAGGCACCTTTGTAATTTGGAAAGGACGGATAAGCACTTTCCTTCTGATGTTGTGTGTTAGGGGACTTGCACCCTATGAAAATTTGGGTTTGGATGTTCAAAGTGGGTGAGTTTGGACCCAAGAAGCAAGTCTATGTTGCTGCAGCCCTGGCAGTCCTCTCCTTGGCTGGCAGAAGGGCAGGAAAACATGTAGGCTGTATGCTTTCTGCCTGGAGTAGCACAGCCAGCTCGGTCCCTGAGCTATCAGGATATAGATCCTGCTCGTTTAATCTTTGCTTCTTTCACTTTTCCTCTTCTACCTGTTGATTCACTTTGGAGGGGGAACACATCACTCCAGCTCATCCCTTCAGGACGGGTTGAGGGCAGGATGCTGTTGCCAGGACCAGCCTGGCAGCCCCTGTGATCATAGGGGGCCGGGGGAAGAAAAGAATTTGCTGTCAAATAATAATGCTTTTGTGCGTGCAGGAGTTGGCACAAAGGATTTTCTGAAGCTGCCTCTGAGTTTTCCTGGCATCCCCAAAGAAGGTTTGCAGCAGCATGTGTGGCTCCCCTCCAGCCCTAGAAGCACCCCTGGGGCTGCAGTGCCTGTGGGCAGGGGACCGGCATTTGCTGTCTCCAGGCAAAAACTGTCTCTCCTTGTGCAGTCAATGGCCTAAAGAAAGGCCTTCCTTGTGGCTGTGATTCTGGCTGAAAGGGTGCCCAGGGAAGCTGTGCCTGATGCTCATTTGCTTTAAATGTCTTCTGTGATTCTCCTGAATGGTAAGGGCACCATGCTGGTGCCACTGCCCTACTTAGTGCTTGCCTGACCTGGCTGCCTACTGTTCTGGGTCCCTCTCAGCTTTGATGTGTTCTGCTGTTGGGATGCTTGCAGGATCAGCCCAGCTCTGGTGGGGTTTGACTGCAGCTGCTGCAGCAAACCTGAGCTTTTTATGACAACTTCTCATTAGCTCTTTTGTCTCTGGCTGCCAGGCTTTGCACTGTGGTCCTCTGCACCTCAGGAAGCTTTGCTTGGCCAGGCAGTGGGTCAGGCAGAGTCCTAGCTTGTGGTGGTAACCTCCAGAAACCCCAGGGTGCTGGAGAGTAACAGTGGAGCCCTGTAAGCCAAAGTGAGCAAAGGCTGGCTTGCAGAAACTTTTGGGTACTGTGGCCTTCATGCTCCCACCTGCATCCCAGGTATGCACACCCTGGTGCTTGCAGCCATCAGGGAATTTGACTCCTGGCTCCCACAAGCAGAGAGAAGCTGTGCTGGACGGGGTTTGCCTCTGAGTTTGGGTGTGAAGAACAGGGTAGGTGAATTATCTAACTGTGCAAGTGAGAGGAGGCTATGTGCGAATTTGTCTTGCAGGGTTAAACTTGCAAAGACGTGCCCTTGCTTGCAGGGAGCAGAGCGCTGCACCTGACAGAGATTCCTCTGTCTTGTTAATTAATCTCAAACCTGGGCCAGAATTAGGGCTGGGATCTTCCCCAGACAACAGTTGTCACTAGAACTGTATGCAAAAATACACGAGGAGGTCAAATGCAGTCTATTAAATGGCATTTAATAGGGTGAACCTGACAGACAGATGTGTCTGTTGCCTGTGGTAATTTTTTATCTTTTTTTTCAGCTGCTGAGCATGTTGGCTGTTGGGGATGGGTAACTGGGCACCAGTAGGAGCATGCCCCTTCCACCCAACCAGTTCCCAGCTCTGTATGTATGTGCGTGTGTGTTGCCAGCCCTTCCCATGCTGGAGAGGGACTCTTCATCAGGGACAGTAGTGATAGGACAAGGGGTGCTGGGTTCAAGCTGAAACAGGGGAAGTTTAGGTTAGATATAACGAAGAAGTTTACTGTGAGGGTGCTGAGGTGCTGGCAGAGGCTGCCCAGAGAAGCTGTGAGTGCTCCATCCCTGGCAGTGTTCAAGGCCAGGTTGGACAGAGCCTTGGGTGGCATGGTTTAGTGGGAGGTGTCCCTACGTATGGCAGAGAGCTGGAACTAGATGATCTTAAGATCCTTTCCAACCCAGAATATTCTATGATCCTATGCTGCTCCTGGATAGGATTTGGCTTTGGCAGGAGGGAACTGATCTGTTTTTTCTACCCAGTGCAAGCAGGAGAGGCTGCTATGAAAGGGAAGAGCTTCCAAGCAGCTGCCTGCTAAGCCAGCTGTGGTTGTGGGAGAACACGGGCCCTTGAGGCTCCTTCCATCCACCCTGGGACAGTCAGGCCGTGCCCCTAGCTGTTAATAGCACAGCCCTGTGCTTTCCTATACATTTGCCATAGGAGACTCCCTGCTCTTGCTAATAATAAGAGATGCTCGCGATTCCTTGTGCTGGTCTGGCGCCTGCCTTTGTGGCATGGGATTAGTGTCCCAGTGAGGCTCTTATAGCTCAGTGATACTCCTGTGGGAAGGGAAGGCTGCTTTTCAAGCATTCAGCTTATGCCACTCTTTCATATGTAAAAATGCAGCTTTTTTTGTATTTCATTTTCAAGATGCCGATATGAGAACTGCAGCAACTTTACTGGAGGTTTTGTAAGAGCTCAGCCCTGCTTGTGCAGCAGAAATTCCACAGAAACATCCCTGACAAATGTTTTCAGTAATTTCATCTCTTTGTTTAGTGAAATTGAGACTAATTACCTGAGAAGTTTATTTGTCTTTTGTATGTTTACTAAACAAATCGGTACTCTAACCACATTCACTGGTATTTACAAAACAGACCCTCCTTTGGAGGGAAATGCAGTGATTCAGCCTTTGCCATGACTTCCGAGGGGGCTGGAGAGGATGGGGGAGCTTCTTGGACCTGTGGATAAGGCAAGGGGCCCTTGGGTCTTCTGAGGGAGTCCAGTGTGCATCTGGGTTAGGGAAAAATGTAGTTGGTCTTGGAAGGTGAAGCATTAGCTGGACACAAATGCCACAAGCACTGGGAGTGTGTGTCTCACAGGCAGGGGCCGAAGCATTTCCCCACGTCCTGATCACAGCACCAGCCTGATGGTATATTCGTAGCTTGTCTGTCGTGCCTCAAAGTAGAAGCAGCAACTGCCCTGCTGGAAATAACTCCCCTTTATCATTAAATAGCCTCTTTGTGTGAGTAAGGATGTCAAGGCTCATCACATTGGGTGGTGATCTTTCGTAATCAAGCCTGCATTGGTCAAAGCTGTTCTCTTGCTGATCACCAGCAGCATTTCCGGTGCCCTGTTCCAGGACTGACCTGCTCTCCAGGGTGGATGTGTGGCTGAACTGTCGTTCCCAGTCAGGGATCCTGACAGGTAGATGTTTGGCAATGTCTGGTCGAGCACCAAAGGCCAGGAACCCTGTTAAAAGTGACAGATACCAGTTTCAAGAGATGATGACTTCTGTTTGAATGGTTTGTTTCCAGAATTGAACCCAAGCAGCTTAGACTCAAAAAAAAAAAAAATGTGATAATGCATATCTTAAGTTCCCTCATGTTTCCAAATGCACTATTGGAGACTGGAACATGCACGTGGGGGTTATCTTTTACAAGAAACTTCCTAAGGGAAAAGCAGTGGTGACAGGCAGGCATGGGGAAGCCGTGGGACAGAGAGAGGATGGGGAATGTCTTCAACATTCATATACTTGAGTAGGCTTTGTGTGGTGCTTGGTGCCTCTTCAATTGCAGGGCACAAAGCCCAGCAGAGATCACTGGCTGCTTGGCTAGAGCCCAGCACCAAGGTCCATCCTTGATGATGGCATCACAGCCTGAGACCTGGCGTGGGATGCCATTGGCAGACCTCCCCGGGATGAGTACCTTACTTGGGGGCATGGGAGGGCTGCTCCAGTGCAGGAGGTTCATCCCATGCTTGGAAAACCTCTGTCCCTGCAGCCCCTTCGGTGCCATTTCCTGTGGCCAGCAGGCTTTTGCATCTTCCCCATGGCTTTTTCCCTGGCCACCCACACGGTGTCACAGCCCCGGCCCGGCAGCACCCGCCCAGCAATTCAGCGTTATTGAAAGAAAAGGGTTTCTGTTCCCGCTATGCTAATAGAGCAAGCGCCTGCTCTGCAGTAGCTGCTCCCTTCCTGACCTCAGGGAAATGCCTGCACACAGCAGCAAGTGGAAAATCACTGCATGCTAATGGTTGTCAGGGGCTGCGCCCTGGCAAGGCACAACTTGCCCCCTGCTCACACCTCTTCAGGAGCCCATGTTTTCTGGCAGAAGTGGGACCAGCCCTCAGGGTTGATACCAGCAGTGATGGTGGCCTCTCTTGCCTGCGATGATGTCTGCCAGCTTTTAGCTGTTATTAACACTGTGCCCGGTGCCACTGAGTGACACCCCCCCCCCCCCCCCCCCGTGCCAGCAATAGCTCATCAATGGGACAGGAATAGCACCCAGCCGCAGGCATTTTGGGAGGTGACATGGGATCCTCTGGGGCATGATGTGTTGTGAGAAGAGGCTGTACCTGTGTTCAAAATACCAGCCCTGTCCCATGACTTATGGAGAAAGCACTATGTTTGTCATAGTGCTGCATATGGTTGGTGTCTGTCCCAGCTCCAGTGCAGCAGATGGGGCAGCGCTGGCACTCCCCATGTGGAAAGCTATCAGCAAGTGTGTGCAGTGGGGATTTTTCCTTAGAATCAGCCTTTTAAAATTAACTCAGATTTAAGATGGGTTCTCATGTAAGCCTGAAGGTGATAGAATCATAAAATAATTAGGGTTGGAAAGGAGTTTAAGATCATCTAGTTCCAACCCCCCTGCCGTGGGCAGGGACACCTAACACTAAACCATGCCACCCAAGGCTATGTCCAACCCGGCCTTGAACACCGCCATGGATGGAGCATTCATAGCTTCCCTGGGCAACCCATTCCAGTGCCTCACCACCCTCACAGTAAAGAACTTCCTCCTTATATCCAACCTGAATTAAGTTTGAACCTGTTTAAGTTTGAACCTGTTACCCTTGTCCTATCACTACAGTCCCTAATGAAGAGTCCCTCCCCAGCATCCCTATAGGACCCCTTCAGATACTGGAAG
>JASSUY010037581.1:0-13730 GCA_032466535.1 Forpus xanthops | reverse complement strand
AAGACCAGTCCCAACACTGATCCCTGAGGGACACCACTCGTTACTGGTCTCCAGCTGGACATTGAGCCATTGAGCACGACTCTTTCCGTGAGGCCAGCCAGCCAGTTCTTTATCCACCGAGTGATACACCTATCAGAAATTGATGTCTCTCCAACTTAGAGACAAGGATGTCATGTGAGACAGTGTTGAACACTTTGCACAAGTCCAGGTAGATGACATCAACTGCTCTACACCTGTCCATCAGTTCCATAGCCCCATCATAGAACGCCACCAGATTGGTCAGGCAGGATTTCCCCCTAGTGAAGCCATGCTGGCTGTCACCAGGCACCTTGTTGTTTTTCATGTGCCTCAGCACGACTTCCAGAAGAATCCTCTCCAAGATTTTGCCAGGCACAGAGGTGAGGCTGACTGGTCTGTAGTTCCCCGGCTCATCCATTTTCCCCTTCTTGAAAATTGGGGTTATATTTCCCTTTTTCCAGTTGTTGGGAACTTCACCTGACTGCCATGATTTTTCAAATATGATGGACAGTGTCTTAGCAACTTCATTTGCCAGCTCCTTGAGGGCCCGTGGGTGGATTTCATTGTGTCCCATGGGCTTGTATACATTCAGGTTCCTAAGATGATCTCGAACCAGATCCTCTCATACAGTGGGCATAGGGTCTTCATTCTCACTGTCCCTGCGTCTGCCTTCCAAGACTTGGGTGGTGTGGTCAGAACATTTTCCAGTGAAGACCTCAGCTTTCTCCAAATCCAGGGTAGCCAGTTCTCCTGATAGCTTCCAGAGAGGGCCCAGATTGTCCCTAGCCTGTCTTTTATTCGCTATGTACCTATAGAATCTCTTCCTGTTATCTTTAACATCCTTAGCCAAGTTTAATTCTAAGTGGCTCTTAACTTTCCTAACCTGGTCCCTAGCTTCCCAGACAGCATCCCTGTAATTCTTTCCAGGCTGCCTGTCCTTGCTTCCACCTTTTATAAGCCTCTTTTTTCCTTTGAATTTTCCTCAGCAGCTCCTTATCCATCCGAGGAGGTCTCCTGGCCCTCCTGCAGTGATATGTATTATAGACAGAAAGAGGAAGGGAATTAATAGAAATTGCTTTTGATTTTCCTGTAAATGTCCGTGGAGCAGGTACGTTAGAAATGTTCAGAAGAGACAAATGCGGCAGTGGAGCCTGTGTCCTGCCATCAGTTGGCATAAATACACAGTCAGCAGGTACAGACTTCAGCCACTTCACAGTGGATCCAGTCCCCAGGACCTCTTCTTGCAGAGGATGATATCCTGGTCTGCTGAAGAAGGATCCTAGATTGAAAATTACTTGAATGCTTTTGGGATGACTGGATAGGAAGAAGCTACACAAGTATGCAGATGCCTCTGTGGTTTGTCTCCCAAGCCCTGGGAAGGAGACAGCTTTCTTCTATTTGCATTGACTTTGGGAGTTTTTGCTTTTGGAGGAAGTGGGAGAAAGATTTAATGCTGCTGGAGTGAGCCATGAAGCAAGGTGCTGGTGGGGTTGTTTCTCTGGTGGTGCTTTTCTGGTATAGCTCTGGTTAAAGCTGTGGGGCTGCCTCTTTTCCACAAGAACATCCCCAGTTTTGGCAGGACAGACCCATCTCCATCAGTCTGTTATGATCACCCCATGGAGGTCTGTTTGCACCTCGTGCTTCCTGTGCACAGTCCCTCTGGTGAAAGCTGCCTTCAGAGCATCTCATCCCTGGCAGAGATGGCAAGGAAGGAGTGTGTCTCCTGCACCAAACTAGGCTGAGGGCAAGAGATCTGGGTATGCTCTACCTTGTGCATACACACGTACCCTTGCACGCTTTCCAGGGCTCCACAGCCAGCTCTGCCAATGCACCCTGGCTCTGCCCTGCTCCAGGGGGAATGCCTGCACTTACTTCTGTGTTGAGAAACAACAGTGACAATGCCTTGAGGATCTTCTGCACAATTCTGCAGTGGTAATGCCTTGCAGTGGCAGGTTTAACATGACGGTAGCAGTGTTTGGTGAATGAGGACATCTGGAAATGGGTACTCATCCCATCTGCCTCTGTCCATGGAGAGGAATTATTTGCAAGTCCTTGGAATAAAAACTGCAGCCCTGGAGGCAGTGGTGAGTTATTTACGGAGGGTTGCTCACTGTCAGTCAGCAACATCTGGCCTTAACTCCTCTGTGCATCCCCCTGTGGGTAAAACGCTTGCTAGGGAAGGTGACCCCAGGCACATGTGCCACAGAGGGGAGACTGTTTTCCTGGTCCCAGGCATTTAAAGGAGACAAAAAGAGGCTGATTCACAAAGCTTGCGCTGCGCCTCAGTGCCCCCAGCCCCACTGCACTGGCCCAGTGACACAGGGGATATGGTGGAGGAGCTGCAGCTAGTGCCAAGCCCGGGAGTGGTGCCAAAACCCTCTGAGGAATGAGTGCGGGGAGATGGAAGGAGGCAGCTGGAGCCGGCGCCGGGACGGATGCCGCCTGTGTGCTGCTGCTGGGGCCAGACCTCTGCTGTCCTGTGGATCCATGGGCCTGAGCGCAGCATGCTGCAGGGGTGGTGGTGCCTGACACCATAATCTCCACATGGCTACAGCTTCCCCAGCTCTGCTGTCATGGTCTTCCATGCTCCTGTCCTTGCCTTGTCCCACGAGCTGTGACTGCCCTCTCTGCTTTGCTGGAGAGAGTACCAGTGAGGCTGATGCTGATCCCCCTTTATTGGGGATTTGGAATGTGAGTGTACTCCTTTGGCTCAGTAGTGGTGGCGGTCCAGGAAAGTTACCTCATCCCTGGGATGTCTGTGCTTACACTGCTACTGGCCAGCGTCCTGCCCACCCTGTCCCATCAGTGCTTTGCTCACTCTCTCTTCCTCTCCCTGCTGGTCCTGCCTCTGCTGGCACTAGGACAAGCAGGGAAAAGTGGCAGAGGTGGCCCCAGGACTGCAGCAGTGCTATGTTGAGACACCAGTCCTGCTTTGGGGGGCCCAGCACTGCGTCCTGGTCTGTCCTTGCTGACATTTGGCAGTGGGCTCAGCTGCCGCATGCACCAGCTGCTGGGGTATCACACTACAAATGGCATCTTGTCCGGGGGCAGAGCCACAGCATTCCTTCACATCACTCACCTGCAGTGGCCTTGGGCTCTGTGTGGGAAGGGTCATACCCCAGGACACATGGGGTAGGCAGGAGATGTGTTGCTGGCTTGCTGGGCATCCAAGTGTCCTGTGGGAGCATGGCTCTGCCCAAACAGTGCTGCTGATCAATTTGCCATTGCTTTTTTCTGACATAATCACATAAATGACCAGTTGGTGAGGTTTTCTTGCGTGCCTGAGGGGAAGGCTTCTAGCCTGGAGGACTGTGGGCCTGTGCATCCCATGGCTTGCACAAAAGTTTGTGACATGCCTTTTATTGTGGTCCTTCCGGTGAACAAATGCTAAGCTTGCACTAATGTTTGAGGAAGGAAGATAAGGAGCTGTGAATGGAGTTGGAGTGAATGGCTGGGTGGTGTTTTTTCCCTCTTTTCTCTCTGCTAGGGTCCCACTGAAGGGTTGCCTGCAGCTCTGGGATGAGGCTGGCCACCGCAGAGACAGAGCAATGTGATTGTGTGGGTACAGCTTGTCCCTCAGAGGTGAGAGTGTTGGGAGCCCTCTCGAGCGCATCTGTGACTGCTGCTGGTCAGCTGGAGCAGAAATCCAAGCTGTCTGGGGCTTGGGTTTCCAACGCCCTACATGTGCCTTTGACAGCCCAGCTCCCAGTTATTCTGCTCTGGCGGGTGTTTCTTTTCCCTAAGCCTCCTTCCTGCTGCCCGTGAGCTGGGAAGGGGAGAGCGGCTCAGTGCCTTCAAGGCAGGAAAGAAAGCCTGGAGCTGTTTAAAACTCGCAATCTTCAGGGAATTTCGGTCGCCGTGCAAGCCTGTTCGCATCCAACTGAGTAACGGTGCAGGGTTTGAATCGCTGGCCCGCCTCCGCAGGCGCTGCTGCCTCCTCCCTCTGTCCTCCCTGCCTGCGCCGAGCTCCTGCCCGCACTGAGGCTCTGCTCGGTGCTTCGTGCCTCAGGCAGCAGCCATGGGGGTGCCGGGGGGGGCCCTCCCCAGGGCTTACACTGCGGTCTAGGGGGGCTCCATGCCTGCCTCCCACCCGGTCCATCATGCCATTGCTGGATTTCTTCTGGTCTTGCTTCAAAAGAGCCAAGGTAAGGGATTGTCTGTTTAATGGTGCCTGTCCTTCTGACACCCTCCCAATTTTAGGAGAAGCTGTTGGAAGGGATGATGGGGGGAGGCATCTTTAGAAGGGCTGGGGCTTCCTCATGTTGCTTGACGTCTGCTCTGGAGGGATGTCATGCCCGTGCCCCACATGCATGTGAAAGGTTCATTGTGAAGGGGCTGCACGCGGGAGTGTTGGTCAATATCAGCCAAGTACCCACGTCCCATAGGCAGGGTACTGTGCTTGGCTGAACGCAGGCAGGATGGGCATAATGGGTGTAGCACTGGTGAACAGGGCAATCCGTGAGCTCTGTGTGCATGTGTGTATGTGTGTATGCTATCACCCCCCAGCATGCTCTGCCCATGCCTGGGCTGAGGACCCCTGTGCAAATCGGGGCATGGCAAAGGGGGCACATTTGGCTTTGCTGACCTGTGGCGGCTGGGAGTGGGATGACAAAGGAACAGTGAGACTGGAGGCCTTGAGTTTTTAATTTCCTGCAGCAGTGGTTCTCATGGCATCTGGTATTTTTCATTTGGGTTTAATTCCTCATCTGTTCCCTTAATAACATGCAACTCTCTTTCTGACTGCCTGTTTGTTGGATTTATTGCACCACAGCCTGTGCTGTGAGGTGGTAGGTGTGTGGGGTAGATTTTGGAGGTATTGTCAGTATGGATTTCAAGGGCTTTGAATTGGAAAAAAGCAGTAAAATCCCTTTACAACCAGTGCTGTATACCAAGCAGCATCAAGCGAGTGGATCTGCCATGGTGAGATGAATGTGGAATGTGCGCTGTTCCCCCCGGGACTTCAATGGAAAGTTCAAAATAGTTGAGTCTAAAAATGACATTTGTGAAATTCATTAATAATATTAGTAGCTGTCTTGTCCCTGCTGTCTCCAGAGAGATTAGCATGTCCTTGTTAACCCTCCTTGTCCCTGTGAGCTGTGTGTTGTCATCGCCATCATACTCAAGGTGGCACAGAGGTGGAAGCTGGGTTCCAAATCCCCCCTTGCAGAGCTGCAGCTACCAAAGGGCCCCAGTGCCATGGACTCCCGCAAAGTTGAAAGCAACCAGTAGATGCTGGCACCCTCACCTTGAGCCCACCAAAGGCTCTGGTGGCCCCAGTGGCATGGGTGGGAGGAGGTGTCCCCTTGTCCTCACTGTCCCCAGCTCCCCCCGCAGCAGCTGCTCCTCTGGCTGCGGCCCCAGGCAGTGCACAGGGCTTCTCCCAGCCTGGTGCATTCCTGGCCCATCTTACTTTGGAGGACCCCTTCCCATCTGGACTCACCGATTTTACTGATTATGCCAGTATTTGTGTTTCCTTCTTGCTTAAGGAATGCTTTGCAGGCTGCCTGGAGCAATGTGGAGACTGAGCATGGGGAAAAGTTGTTTATGGGTCTGGGAGAGAATTTGTTCCTTGGTTCTGGGGGTCTTTCTCCCTACTGTCACTCCTGGGCACTAAGGAGTCATGGCCAGGGACCTGTGCATGGGCCCGTGATAAGGGCTTTGGGGCCAGCCAGGTGCTGGGAGCCTGAAGGCATGGGGACATATCCCTTCTGCTTGGCAAGCACTGATGACCTCATGTGGGGCTGAGGCTTCCGCCTGGTTTCCCACTTTCCTCCCTGGGCCGGTGTTGCTCAGTTACTCATCATGAACAGCAAAGGAATCTCTTGAAGAGGGAGAAACATGCAGGGCTCTGCCCATGGGATTAAAGCTTTCTGGGTTAAATGAGGTAGAGCTGTGGCTCCTGGGAAGAATTTGTTGGAAAAAAGAAGGCACTAGGGCCAGGACAAAACAGCCAGTGAGAGGAGTCTCTCCAGAGCTGCCTTAGCATCAGGACCAGCTTTCCCTGCCCTTGCCATGGCCTGGGAGAGCAGCCCTACCTCTTCACCCACTCTGTGGGCATCTGCTACACATGCCAGCTGCAAGGCTGATTGATATCTGCAGAGCTTGTGATAACAGACATGATGGGGTCCCAGTGATCATCTCTCTGTCCGAGTGTTTTCAGCTCTGACACTCCTGCTGCCCGCATACTGCCAGATCAGGGCTTGGGCAGCTGTGCAGGCTCTCCCTGAGGAGGAGAGAGCTGAGCGTGCAGCAGGAGTAGCAGCTCCCAGCACTTCTCTCCAGTGAGAACAGATTCATCAGTACCAAACGCACTAGAGGACCATGGTGACCTTCCCATTGCAAATACAGGCATGCTGTGAGGTTAATGACTCCAGCCCCGCTGATGGGCACCTCTTGGGCAGGTGCTGCCGTGAGAAGCCCAGCAGCAGGGAGATGGTTAAGCCCATCTCCCCCCGGGTCATCCCCATCCCCATCCCCAGACAGGAAGAGGGGTCCCGGGTGGCTCGTGGGAAAGTCCGTCTGAGCGGCGCACTGCATTCCTGCAGTGAGCTTCACCAGCACCTCTGGCCTTGCTCAGTGGGGCTGGGATGCACTGGAGGGGGCTTGCCTGTGCCTGGAGAGGGGCCTGGCAGTTTCCAGGGCTCTGTGCTCACTGCAGGATCCAGGCAGTGCTGGGTCCCTCCTGCTCTTCCACCTCCATGCAAATTGCTGTGGTCTCCCATGTGCTGGTGAGGCTCTGCTGTCTGTAAATCCCGTTTCCCCTGGCTTTACCCCTGCAGAAGTTCAGCCATAGGTGAGAATCAGACCCTGTGCATGGTGCTGGTGGCCCCTTCCTCATCCCAGGTGTTGTGCCAGTGGAGACACTTGAGGAGCAACAGTCCAGCCTGCTTTCAGCTTTCCTTTATTGTTCTCTTCCTTTCTTTATTGTCGGCTTTCCGTGCTTGCAGCCGCCATTGTATTCTCTGCCTCCAGACTACTAATGCAATTAAAATGTGCACATCTCCACTGCCATCTGTGCAGCCACAGAGGTACCAAAGGATGTGTTTTGGGGGACCTCAGCCTGGTTCCCTTGCTGGTTTGATCCCCTGCTGTGGATCTGACAGCTCTCGCCTCCCTTTCTGTCTCCTCTTTGGCAATTTTGCAGCATCCTTGTCAAGCAGAAAGGTCAGTCTCTCCAGCCATCCCTTTTTCTCTGGCTCTGTTGCCTGCCCCATGGGGTGCAGACCCCCTCCTCCTGGCTACTGCTGCTCCTCTGATTGCTTCCAGCAGGCTGGGAGTCACGGTGGTGGGCACTTGCTGAGCACACCACGCTTGCACAGTGATCTGGGCTGTTTAGCACTGGTGGTTTAAAGCCAGTGGGGCTGATGCCTTTGGGACAAACCTTTGCTAGAGCTTTGCTTGTGCTCAGAGCTGGAGTAGGCAGCTCCTCCTGGCAAAGAGGAGGCTGAATTGGAGCCTGAGTCCAAACAAGCGGTAGGAGTCTATGAGTGTGAAAATCACGAGGATAACAAAATTATTTCTCTTTTCTTTCTTTTCACAGTGCTTCACTTTGCTAGAAGATAAAAAAGATGCAGGTAAGCTGTGACAATGTTTTTGGGGCAGGAATGTCCTGGCTGCAGGATGGGCAGAGATTACAAGGACCATCCTCTTGCTGAGCTTCTGGTTTCTTCTGCCAGCAGTATGATGTTCCCCCAAGTATATTGTTCAAAGGGGTAGCAAAGGCAACCAACATAAGGCAGTGCCAGCCAGGCTGAGCCCCAGCAGTGCAGGAGGGACCCCCCAAGATGTGTCCAGCCCCTCCTTCACCCCATCCTTTGCTCCGTCCTTTCCCCGCCCTAGCTGCAAGCATGGCTTGGCTGTGTGTTGCAGTCATCACCAGTGACATCCTGCCACTGTGTATGCAGAGTCTCCTCTGCAGAAAGGCACAAGCTCTTCTCGGTGTGTGTGTGCTGCTGTAGCTATGCCGGTCAACCAGCACAGATAGGCAGCAGCTCTGCTCCTTTCTGTTTCCTTTTTAATCCCTCTCTTTGTGGTGAACAGCTTTGTGCTCCGCAGACAAGCTCATTAGGACCTCCACAGACTTGAAGCTGTTGTGCTACAGGAAGGAGGATCTCCCCCAGCTTGCAGCCCCTCAGCTATGTGTGATTTAGGTGTCTCGCCAGTGACAGCCAGGCAGGAGGGAATCGCTGTGCAGCTCTGACTGAGCCATGGTTCTCGTGCACATGTTCATGGGCTGCTTCTGCCCAAACTGCCCCTCTGCAAAGGCAGGGGGAGAGGCTATGGGTCAGAGCCACCCTGCCACTGTGGGGGTCATGAGGGCTGGGGAGGCCAGAGACTGGTTGTGGGCTGTAGGAGGAGGAGGAGGTGTGCACCTTGGAGATGGTGACCATGGCTCCTGGATGGGGCATGGCCAGCTGCTTGTTTTGAGACCCTGCTGCCAGACCTGTCTGAAACAGTGTTCTGGTCCTGGCTGCTGCTTTGCTGACTGTGAAATGCTCTGATCTCACTTTGTCCTTGTGTTCCACCCCAGAGAAACAGCCCCACTGCCAAGCATGGTCCAGCTCATGGGCAAGATGGATAAAACTCTTATAATTTCACTGGTTGGTGCAATGGAGGCTCTTTGCAGAGAGGGAAACACCACCTTGCAGGGAGTTCATGGCATGTGCCTGGGGATCTCTGAGCAGTTTCATTAACTGGAGGTCAATGACCTGGCCTCTTGTTTTCCATCCACGTAAGGGTTAGGTGAGCACTAAACCCAGCAGAGCAAGAGCACAGGAAAGCTCTGGACAACAAAAGGGGCTTTGTGAATGGACCTCCAGAGGTAATCCTGGATGGTCTTTCTTGCCCTTTCACAGGAGAGATTAAGAACACGAATATCAAGAGCTTGCTAAGAAGGGTTAAAGAGCCCTGTATAAGGGAAGGGGCAGAGAAGACTCCTACAGAATACATCAGTGGCTAGGACTTTGGGGGGCCAGAATGTTTCTAGGGTATTTTCCTTTGGGTAAAACTGCCTGTAAATTCCAAGTCTCAGCAACATTCACAACAAACTCAGCCAGCACCTTCCTGGACACACGTCCACATCTCACCCTGACAAGCCCTGTGCTGCTGGAGGGATGCTCAACTACCACAGTGTCATGTTTGTGGAGAGGTCCGAGGGCTGGAGCCCTCCTGTACAGGAGCAGCTATGGTGTCACACCAAAGTATTCATCCCCTGTGATTCAATGCATCATCTGGAGCTGTCATGGCATCACTGCAACCTGCTGCAGCACAGGAGGCTGAAGCTCTCCCTTTCATGGACTCGGAGCAAGCCTGAAGTCAATTCATTCACTCTGCTGGGGTTTTTGAGCTCTGAGAAGAGGCTGGTGTAGTCGCTTTGCTGCCCTCTCAGCTGATTGTCCCCAGGAGGTGCTCGGACAACTGGTGTCACTTAAGGAAACATTGAGATGCTGGTCTCAAGAGACTCTGTTCCCTTCCCTGATGATTTTCTGGCCAAGAGGACCTCAGCTCTGGAGACAACAACATGAGACAGGGTTGAGCTGGTTCTGCATTTATCCTGGGAACAGTTGGGAACGTGTCTCCTGTAGCTCTTCCATTGCTTCCTGGAGCTGTCCTGATTCTGCATGCAGCACTGCTGCTCTCCCAGCACACACAGCAAACTCCCTGAGCTGCTTCCCAAAGTGCATCCAGGCCCATTCCTGATTCCCAGGCCTCATCCTTGCCTGTGAGCATCTGGGAGCCAAGGCTGTGCTGCTGAGGTCCCTTCCCTAAATGCCGACTGTGTGAATCCACTGCTGCTTCCCACTGTCATTAAAATAGCTGGGCATGCTGCGCTCAGCTCCCTCGGCAGCAGTGGTGGAAAACAACTTGGATTTCACTGTCTCTGGTAACCTTTCAGCAGGAGCATACAGGGACTTGGTCTGGGGGGACATCGCTGGTGCATGTGCCAGCAGTGAGTGCTGAGAGAGACAGTGAACAGTCACCCTGATAGCCACCTCCATGGGTAGTCACTGGCTCAGTTTGGATTGAAGGCAAATGGCCCAGAACTTTGATTGACCAGCCCAAACTATGTGGTCTGCTACCCAGGGGGGAAGAGCCTGGGTTGAGTCCTCCCATCCTGTGGCATTAGTGGGTAGCCTGTGTCCCCGCTGTGGCATCCATTACCCTGCCCAGCAGCAGGGCCCCAGCTCGCATGGCTATGGGGTCCCCAGCCCCAAGCCATCCTGCTGGAGCTGTTCCAGCCAGGGCCAGGCTCCCATGGATTTCCTAACCCTCTGCTTCCTCTCTGACATTCACTTCCCATGTATTGTTCTGGACAAAGCTGAAAGGAAATGCTTGCAGACCAGCCATCCCATGAAAACTGCATCCTCCAAATCAAATTCTGACGACAGCAGCATTGGGCCTCTCCAAAAGTAGGATGGGGAGCATACTCTGCAAATGTCATTAAGCAGTGGCCTCCTCTAACTGCTGAGAGATGGGATTGTGCTCATGGCTTCTTTCATGCAGCCGGGCAGTGATGATATTACAGTATTTCAAAAGTGGGCCTCTGTGACTGGACGTGGTGAAATAATAGAGAAAAGAAGCATGAGGGACTCTGCTGAACTTCTGGCCCTGCATGAAATAATAAGGTGGTATTTACCCAGCATCTGGATCTCTGAAAATAACCTGCTAAATTTAGCTGTTGTTGATATGTTGTCACAGCTGAGGTATTCTCTCTTTACATGAAAATCTCTTGCACTGGCTCTGTTGGTTTGAAGCATGAGCCATTTGTTCCTCGCCTGGCTCATGTGTGTATGTTCAGTGCCCTGTTTTGGGGGGAAAAGATGGGGATTGGGATCTGTTTTTCTGTCATTGCCTGAATTGGGTGAAAGGGAGAGAGACAGGGCTGATGGGGTGCTGCTGTGCCCTGAGCACCAGGCTGCGCCCTGGTTGCAGCACCAGTGTAAGGGATGGAACTGGAGTTGATCTATGGCTTGAAGGGGTGGGTGGGATGCTGGATGTTGCTGCAGGGACCTGTTTCTGGGGACTTTTGCAACTTCCTGAGAAATTGCTGCCTGTTGCATGGTGGAAAATGCAGTCACGGGTCTGGATCCCAATTGAAGAGGTGGGAAGTAGAAAAGCTGAACTGAATGTGATTATGAGTAGATTTGATGTGACATGTGACGGAAGTGACTCTGTGCTGTGCCTTCCTCTTCCCTGTCCACCCGTGGCCTGTCTCGGGCTCAGCTACTGAATTATGCCGATATGCTGACCTCAATCCCAAAGGAACTCAAGGTCCCTGTGGGACTTGGTCCAGCAGCAGCCTTATCCCAGAACCCCACTGATGTTGGCCTGTCAGCAGTGGCACCTGACCCGTGCTCAGATGGGCTCTGCTATGCTTTTGGGTATTTTTCATGAAGGAAAAGAGTTGATTTCCAAATACTCTCCTTTTCCTTCTGTTACAGCCTCCGTTGCCTTACTCCTGGGCATTCTCTTGTCACTGAGGATTGGCCCTGTGCCTGGCTAGTGTAAAATGCTCTGTGATTAGCTCTTAGTAGTAAAAAAGCTTTTGACAAAAGTAAAAAGATAATTTTTAAATGAGAATTTACACACTAAAAATCACCCTGCAAAGGCAGCTTCAGAGCAAACAGTTTATGCTTCTTTCTGTCCTATGCTTTCTCAGGAGCTGGGACAGCATCTCCTGAGGCTCGAGGCACAATCTCCAGTGTTTCCTTTTCAGACTTCTGTGCTTATTTTTGAACCGATGAGCTCTTTGATGCCTATTTATCCATACTGGTTTAATTTCCTCCATAAGGTAGGCTGGTGCTGAGGCCTCCGGGCAGAGCCAAGGTTGCACTGTCTGCCTTTTCCTGCCTGTCCCTGGGGTCACTGCCTGGGGATATTTACGGGTGGGTCGGTGCCTTCTGCACTTCAATAAACCCTTTTGTCTGTGCCAAGTGCTGCCGTCCCCATCAGTGCCTTGTAATACCCAAGTGCTTTCTACAAGCTGCTGTCTTCCTGCTGCTGCTTCCCTGCAAGCCATGGAGAGCTGCTTGCTGGGAAGGTGGCTCCATAGAAATCCACAGAGCCAGGCATGTAATTACATCCTTGGTTAATTAACACGGACCACCATGGGGTGATACAGGCTCGCAAAGGACTCCTGTTAATATCTTGGCTTACAGCAACTTTGAACACTTTTGGCTTGTTCTCACGTCACCTTTCTGCTCTTCAGGACAAAAGCAGGCTGCTGGGTGAGAACCCCCCTCCCCGGGCTGAGTGCTCAAAATGGGAAACAAGGAAAAATGCTTTAAAGGAAAATCAAACCCAGTTTGGCCACGCTTTGGTTTTTCCAATAAATGATTGTGGGAAAACTATTTGTCAGAGGCAAGAGGCCCCTCCACGGAACGAGGCCGTTTTTGTCCTGGTTCCCCCCTTCTGCCTGTAAACATTTCTGTAACCCTGAAACCTGGCGGCTGCTGCCGGGACTGATCCCCATCCCCCATCCCCTGCTCCTTCTGGGGCTTTAATTTCAGGGGCTGGAAGTTTTTCTGTTTCCTGTAGTTAAGAAAATGCAGATATCCCCCCCCCCCCCCCAACAGCAGGATCCTATCATGAACTGGGCGATTTTCTTTGAAGGCCAGAAAGGAAGAGCCTTGGTTAGAGCACAGGATTGTAGGCTGGGCTGTGGGGCACTTGGGAAGTGCCAGGCACGAGCTGGGAAAAGGTCCCTTTGGCTGCTTTGTGCCTACCCCATCGCCAAGTGTTTCCCATGGCAGCAAGGAACAATTGAGGCAGACTGGAGAGAAACTGCGGGCAAGAAAGTGCATTTATATCTGCATCCTCTGAGTGGTTTGCATGAGACCAAAAGAATCAACAGGGAAGTTTTAAGTTGAGAAAATGCATTGAGAGCTGGTGGAAAGATTTCGCTATGTAATATTTTTTCTTTGATAAGAACCTTGACATCTGAGCTGTGTTAAAAAGAAAGAGAGGAAACATTGCTGCAAAGAAGGGCGATGTTTCCTGTGCTGGAAATAACCTGTATGTGCTTCTGGAGAGACTTTGCTGTAAATGGAGGAGGCGCTGGGCTGTGCGAGCAAACACCACCTTTGTGGTGCTTTGTAACGCTCCTGTGGTTTTCTTTTCAAAGCAGGAGAGGTCAGATGGGGAAAAAAAGCAGGTGTGAGGTGTTTGCAGGCCAGTCTGATCATGTTAATTCCTTCTCTTTTTAATGAAGAGACTGAATCCTGCCCGAAATGTCCGCGGTGCTCGGGGCAGCAGCCCCGAATGAGAGCGGGGTGCGAGCAATCCCCAGTGCACCGGCGCCGGGGTGGCTCAGTTGATGAAGCCGAAATGCGGGACACCTGACTCTCCACTTTATTGACCGGGCACGGTGGGAGCTGGGTTGGTTCGCAGGCAGCGCGCTCCGGGATGCTGCGTTCCCTGAGCAGAGC
This sequence comes from Forpus xanthops, assembly GCA_032466535.1. Classification (NCBI taxonomy): domain Eukaryota; kingdom Metazoa; phylum Chordata; class Aves; order Psittaciformes; family Psittacidae; genus Forpus; species Forpus xanthops. Next base: position 285 of record JASSUY010037581.1, on the reverse strand, counting down.
AGCGCGGCTGCCGCGCAGGAGCGGAGGCAGGAGTGGAGCAGGAGCCTTCCCTGGGGTGAGCGGCTTCCTCCGAGGAAACCAGGCGGCCTGTGTGCCGTCAGGGGAAGGAAGCGGGCGGGAGCGGCCCGGGGCAGCCGGCAGCCGGCAGGGGAGGAGCCGCCGGGGCTCGCCCGTTCCTCCGCGGAGCGCAGCGATGGGCAGCCGCCGGGCCGGGAGCTGCGGCTCCGGGCGGTCCCTGGGGCGGAGGCTCTGCCGGGCTGCGGCTACGGGTCCCTGCGGGTGGGG